>JAODUH010004944.1:0-33006 GCA_027564835.1 Typhlichthys subterraneus | reverse complement strand
ACGTTGTCTATAAATGACCCAGAATCACACTATTTCGGAAGCTCTGCGCAACGAACTTGACCATTCAAAACAAAAACCAAAAAATGTTGATAATACTGCAGACCGCGGTATTGGGGCACCCTTAATCACCGCAAGGACATTTTCTTCACCTCGACAGCCCTACTTGTAGCTAGCGATGAAATTGCACTTTGCATCATTTCATCATTTTTGAATGTTACTGATATAATTATAAAAACGTAGCAGTTTATCACTTGTAATTGGAAGGTGACACAAATCAATAGCTTTTGAATGAAGGCATTACTACTGTTTAATATTTTTGCTTGTGGTTGAAGGTCAGTGCAAGTACAAAATATGTGCTTGTTTCATCCACTTGGTGTAGTGATTTATATGTTATGTCTAATCTAATACTTAAACCCACAAATAATATCTGTCAATTTGAGAAACTTGATTGAATGAGGATTGTAGGCCTATGGGTAAACTGATATATTGCTCCAGCCACCCTGCTAGAGGTCCAATAAGGGTGGATTAGTGAGATGAAGTTGGTCAAGCGTGTTTTGAAATGGTGGTAGAGCTAGATTGGGTGACCAAAACAGTAGCAACGCTGATTGGTTAAAGGCTGTCCAATAGTTTCATAATTAACCAGAGGTCTACGCCCAGTAGGAGGAAATGACCGCAAACACTTTATGGACCGTGGCCAGACCCTATTCACAAGTGAATTTTAGGTCTGGTTAGTACACCATTCTAAATGTGTCAATCCTAAATGTTTCATATTTTGTTTTGCTAAAATAATGCACTCGGTGATGTATAGTAATGTATCCACTCTTGGGAACAAACATATAATTGTGGGAAGTGCATTAAACATAACAAATTGCCACACACAGAGTCAAAATACAAAGTGACAAGCAGAAGTAGAATTTAGGTATGAAGTGAAATTAAGAGAAATACTCCTTTTACTATTGTGGAAATTGTTTGTGTAAAAAAAAAGAAAAAAAAATCTCACTACAAGCTTGCACTCCAAAAATGGAAGGAGTCTGAAAAGGTATTATTGTGAATGGGTGGTTAGAAGTCAGTAAATATCTACATTTCCCTTAATAGCCTATGCCAATTAAATGCAATATTTTGAGGTTGAGCACAGTCCTCTGCAAGAGCCTAGTAATTTTTTTCCTGCAAGCAAGGGCCTGTGATTAGAACAACTTGTGAGGTAAAATGTGTATGAACAAAGCTCTATCCAGCTGTAGCAAGATATACATAATCCCAATAATAGAAATAGTGAAATATCCATGTTTTTATTCCACTCACATCAACCATCTGTTTGAGACTGAATGCCTTAACTGGCAAGGAGTGCTGAGTGATAGACTATTATGGATTTATGTTAAGCCTGCCCTGGACCCTTGCCAACATAGTTTATATATAAACAATAGGCAAATTAATCTTTGGTGTTGTGCAATGTCTTCCCCATATTGAGTTGGGTTTAGCAGGACACAATTAAACCACATTAGTTTATTACTGTAGTTTAAAAACATTGTCAGCATTTAAAATATATCTAAATACATGAAATATTGAACAAAAGTGTGGTTATACTGTTCTGTCTGCCACATTTATAAAATAGTATTAATTTGGGTTCTGTGAAAAGTCGACAAGCTATAGGCTAGTAACTTACAATTTTAGTATTTGAGGCTGTAAAAGTGGAGAGTAAGCTGTTACCTTGCCCTGAATCCCAGGCCTGATCTCACTAATGTATTGTTACCCCAGCAACGGTGAAATCCTCTCCATCTAAGCTATGGTTTTCAGTTGTGTAGTGCACTGAGATACATGGCTAAGCCCCTTCTTGTCTGCTTCAGCTTCCATGTCAGTGTGTCTTACTGCTCCTCTCATTGAACAGACCTTTTTTTTCCTGGAGGAACATTCACATTATTGAATCCTGCGCTGCGTAGGACTGGCATAGCCAGCTAGCTGAAGCCCCGCTATCACAATGCATTAAGTTTTCAAGCGTTATAAGCATATATTCTTGTATTTGCTTGGCAGTTTGTTCCTATATAAAAAAGATTGATAATTGTATTTTCTCGGTCGCCAAGAGAGCAAGCGCAAACATTTTTAAGATAGGTAACACACATGAACGGGATTTCATGCCACGTTGCCACGTTGTGTGTGAACTCTCCTTTAAACCGGAAGGCATTTTCCATTCATAGTTTATTTAGAACATAGGGAGCCAGGGCTCTCATATCTGATTCTGTAATCAATGTGCACCTCTTAGAACTGTAGTTGTTAGCTGTGTGTGTGTGTGTGTGTGCGTGTGTGTGTGTGTGTGTGTTATTAGATTTGTAATACATTTAATTGGAGGGGGGGAAAAGATTTTCCCCTGCTTGAAATTCATACCAAACCTCTCAAGAAAAGCAAGAAAGGGGCTTTGACTGGAATATTTGTGAGCTCAGCAGGAGCGCTAATGACTTTAGCCTGAACAGCAGCTTTTCAAAAATAAAAAAAGTAATTTAATTTGATTTAAGCTTTTAATATAGTTTTTCTGTATTTTGGGGAGGGAGTACCCCAGCTGTTGTCACGGTGTTCTGCCAATGGCATCAGCTGCAGCACAGGATTATGACACATGGAAGTTGTGCTGGTCAAATGACTGTGGCCTTATGGTAACTAGGCTTTATTTGAACCCAACCCAACCCCTTTCCCTTCCCTTACCCAACATGTACATGAAAAAGTGAAAAGTGAAAATAGGTATCGTTTTAGTTTTATTTCTATGTTTTCTTATATATATATATATATATATATATATATATTTGTGTGGGATGACAGGTCCTGAAGTAAGTTTTGTTGTTGTAGTAATGTATTGCACATTCATTGAATATAACTTGATCCATAAACGCTGAAGGAAAACATCTGCAGAAGAGAGGTGCTGTCCTCTGTGAGCTTCTTATTGCTGACATTTTGTCATACATGATACGGAATGTAGAATGTAGCAGACTTTGGCATGATTGAGCACTTAATGAGAGCATGCTCTTAAGAGGGGGTTAGGTTCATTTGTACAATTTAATTTTGTATTAAATGTAATTTAAGGTAGTAATCAAATTGTTAGCAGCCATCCTTAATAAATCATAAACAAACCCAATCATTAATTAAGAGCCTTATATTCACAAGGACAAGGTGATTAATAATAATAATTTGATTCCACTACAATTCTTAGATGTTAATGTATCCTTGATTTCTGCTTCCACCAGGGTGTGCAGAATTACCCAGGGTTTTAACAATTTAGTTAGAGAAGTGAAATCGTACAGGTACTTTTGACATCAAAGAGAATTTCTGATAATTCTGGAAAGTAGTCAAATCCGTCTTCATGTCCTAAGGTCATGTTTCTTCTTAGCCACAGTCATTGTCTAATTTACCTGCCACAACTTGAACCTTGTTAACCCTGACCCAGTGTGTCAAAACTCTTCTGATGGATCCGCTATCCTTTTATTTGTCCTGATGGTGCCCGGGAAGGCGGGGTATGACCTAATTTGCCAACCACATTAACTTGTAATACTTGCTAACCTTCCTCTTTGCTCTGGGAACTATGGTACTTTTCTGTGATGGACATTGGGACCTTAATCCTACGTGCAGCCATACTGTAGCAATGGCCCATGTGCACACACTGACCCTCACACTCCAGCCAGTCAAAGGAGCACTTCATGCCCTGGAAGGGTGTGGTGGTAGTGGGTCACAGAGAGATGATTGTGAGCGCTACTCAAACAAGCTGCTTACATCGTCTTGTGCCTGCTCCGTGGCTTCTGGCAGCTTTAGATATGGTGGGATGTGTGTGTGTTTGTGGAGGTGTGTAGTGTACCACCCATCTACAGATCAACAGCGGTTTAATCATCCAAGCTCCACAGTGTGTTCCACAGCTTAAACCCTCTATCCAGAAGTGAAGGTGTGCTTCACCAGGTTGCAGTGAAACGGTGCCCTTTCTAATGTTTGCTGGGCCTCTGCAGGTCATTGGTCTGCTAGCGAGCATTGTTGAACCAAAAGTGTTACGAGCTTGCTTTGATTGGCACACTGTTTACTATACAACAGTTTTTTAAGGAGTGGTTTCTTTTCTTTTTGAGGTAGATATACATGCATACATTTCCATGACTATGAATGCCAAAGGGAAAGACGGATTAGATATAAAAAGGAGACTTTGAGAGATAAAACAACCCAGCTAAATATTTAGACTTCCAAAGTTGTACATGAGGAAATGTTTTATAAGACTCGTAAAAACAAAACGAGCCATCAAGGAAAGATGGTATTGTAAACCGGTAAATCTGTTCCATCACTGTTCTTTTCCACTGAACTATCACAGCAGGTTTACAGTATGTTTAAAGCTACTTGTGCCATCTATGCTAATATCTTTAATATATGTTTTAACCTCCCCAGGCTTTATTTTGATATCGCTGACTGAAAGACTGAAGTGTATCAACATATGTTTCTGATATTTAAATGAAATGAATGATTGAGATAGAGGCCCTTTTGTCTTCCCCGTAGCCCTCCTGGCATTAGTCTACTTGCTGATGCAGCTTTTTGACCATGTTATTGGAGCCTGTTTCCCCTCAACTCAACTGTAGCGAACATGAGGTTCTCAGAAGCAGTCAACACACTGAAATTACTGCTGGAAGTCTTAATGGTGAAATAAATCCCCCAAAGCCTTAATAAATGCCCTGTCCTGATGTGATGGGACAGCTTTTCTCTGGGAAAGACTGTTGGTTTTCTACTACTTGCATCATTTCGGTACAAAGTATGAATGAGCTTGGGTTTATGTGAAGCGCTAATTGTGCTTGAAAGGTGATTTGCAAGCCCGCTGCATAGTAAATGAGCTACCATGCTTCATAGAGTACGATAGGTTGCTGATGAAAATGTCAGGCATTACATGAGGTACTGGGCCTTCACTTTGCCTTTCACTGCAAATGCTGCTAATGAATTGAGACAAGTCTCAATGGGCTCCTTATGCTTTGTGTACAGTGGGCTAGACCTCCAACACTCACCCACGTAGCAAAGAGGTCTGTCTCAACAGAATTCTGTTTCACACATGACCTCCACCTCCGGGCATCGGAATGTACGAGCGAGCAGAGACCCTGCATCTTCTCGCACTGTTGCGTTGTTCCCTGTTCTGACGCAGCAACGCCTTGTGACCCGGCTAAAGACACATAATCTGTGTGCTGGCCAAGACAAGAGGACAGGGGGGTTCCATCGCGGCGTTCCGCTAACTTGACGGGATGTAGCAGGAAGGGTACCTGTCTAAGCACTGTTGCATGGACCCCCGACAACCGGCGCAAGTTCCCCTCCCATCTCACCGCTTGACAGGTCGTTACAGACTCTGCCGCATAGCATGCTAACAAAATGGATGGCGGCCTGCTGGGAGCACCTGCAGACGAATGGCAGTCGCTCAGCATTCCAGCACAGAACCCCAACAGACAGATGTCATGTGAGTCAAGAGGGGGAAGGCTGCAGGACGGATGGCAAAGATTTAAGCATTGTGGGACAGTAATAACCTTGGGGTGGGAGGCCATCTGCTACCAGGCAATTCTAACCAGGTATGCTGGGAACAGAGCAGGGAATTGGAGAGGGGGGTTCCATTAAGCCAAGTAAAGAAGCACAGCCACAACGCTCAAATGGGAAGTAATAGAAAATAAGGACACAGACCTTTTTGGTCTAATAAGAAAATAGAATAAACTAAACCACTGATGCAGGTGTAGTAATTCCATTGCCACATTCCCCAAGCAAAACTAAATGTGGTAAACTACAGTAATTCGCTCCAAAGGTGTGCTTGCATTCGGCAAACGTGATCTAGGCTGCCTGTTAAAGTCATGCTGTCAGACATTGTGTTAGCAGCACCCATTAGTTCTGGTGTTGTGTCCAACGTCACCTCTGATTGGGTACTGAATCACACTGTGTCTAACAGCGCGTCCAGGTTGGTATTGCAGAACAAGTTACTCCAATAAGTTAAGTGTGGCAGTATACTTGTAGTATACTGTACATGTTTTTCAGGTGTAAACGAGGAGACAGATCCACACACACATATACACGCACATCCTAAAATATGCCTGTTTGCCATATGCCGTACAACGTTGAGGTGAAGTGTGACAAGTCTAAATGTGAACTCACACGGCATTATCTAATTAAGCAGGTGTGAAAGCAGCTTACTTGGGGTGGGTTTTGCCACCTCTCCTCCCCCCATTCCAAATATTCACTGTGAGGCAACAGTTGTGCATCCACCTGAAAGGTGTGAATGTCTTCATTAATGCCTGGCCTCACAGACTGCAGCCTGACAAGCCCTCCAAGCAGATGTCAAGCGTGGCGAGACCCGTACACGGCTGGCTTTTTTTATTAGCCACCGCTCGCTAGCGGGGCGCTTCTGGTTGCCGAGTGACTGGGAGACCTAGGGACGAAGCTCCCTTACCCCCCGCCCCCCCCCCCCCCTCTGCTAAACCACTGAACCCTGAATCAATGGAGCCGTCTTCTCTCTTCTTTGTCCCCCTGCATTCCCAGCTCTGGCCGGGGCCGTGTCACACATCCCTGTCAGCCCCAAATGACCACAGTGGGAGGGACGGGGGGACGGGGGTCACGGGTTCAAGTGCTCCCCGTGGGCCGACGCTCCGGATGCCCAGTGATGCTGCAGCCCGGGGCCCAGCTACACTGGCTCCGCCGCTAATGGATTTCTATTGGCCAGAAAGCATTGGCAGGATGGGATTGCACCCAGCTAACTTGTATTGTCCCAGCAGCCTCTGCTCCTACGCACGCACGCACGCACACACAAACACGCGCGCGCACGCACACACACACACAGGTGCACGCACATCAAAGGCTTGATGGGAGTAGCCATGCTTGACTCGTCTGATAGTGCCGCATTCACTGGACATTCCTTTCCAAGTGGAGCTGAATGTGAATGTTGCGCTTGTGGTGTTCTGCTCTCCCACACACATTTCTAGACCGTATGTGTGTGTGGGTGTTGAGGTGTTACCATTCCAGTCACAACTGAGAGCTCTTAAAACGAATATCAGAATGCCCCGGGCATCTGTTTTTACTTTCCTGCATTGCACTGTGTAGGCCTAACACCCATGTCAAACGGGGCAGAAATCTGTGCTCAAATTCAGAAATATTAAATTATAAGTAGTGCATGTATTGTGCGGTTACGTTTTTTTATTTATTTTTTTGTCTGCGCAGTAGCGATCTGTGTCAGTAAGATTTCCTGAGAGGAAACGATTGTGTGAAATACAGGAAGCCATTAGGAAGCCAGGGCCTCGTGTCTCTCCCTGCTGAGTAAATAGTGTCTGGGCCTGCCCTCTCTTCATTTGAGCCACTGTGAATAAGCCTAGCGTTACTAACAATACAGGCAGGAAATGAACTGTACTCACGCAGGAGTGCAGGATGCTCATTGTGTTCCTAATTGACCGAATGGCTTTGGTGATAAAAGCAAAGAAGAATTCTCATGGTTTGCACCAGAACAAGCTCAGGGGTAGGTACGAGTAGAGTTAATGAGGCTATGCTAAATTTCATAATGGTATGTTATTATTCCTTTTTTTATGTTCTGTACTGTGAACCAGTTTATTATTCATAACTGGAATGTCTTGTTGTACACAGCAAAGAAAGCCAGCGAGCCAGCAATAAGTCAATTGTTTTTCAGCTTAGCCAAGGATTTTGGTATCTGCTGCACTGATCTGACTGCGGTCTTCAGCATTGACCTGTTTACTATTTGCTAATCGCACCTGGGTACAGCATCCTCATTTTTCTCCCTGGTATGCACACTGACTCACTGACACACTATCACCTGCGTTTTGTCCTTGAATGTTTACCCTAAGCCTATTCAAGCTCGTATTGACCTGTATGTGTTGGAGATTGGAAATGTAGGTGATATTGAGGTTATTTCTGTTCACAGCCCTCTTAAGTATCAGACATTGTGTGTGCACAATATGATCAGACTCTTGCCTCTATTGTTTCAGTTATTTAGATGTACATTAAGGAATGCCAATTACATGCTAGGAATAAAACATAAAAAATATTTACAAATTGCTGCCCCTCCTCTATCCTAGGGTAAAGTATCAGTGAATCCGTGGCTGACATTTTGAGCTTAAGGTAATTGATATTTGGTTTACTGCTAGATTAAACTACCACTAAGCAATTTAGCATTGAGGATTTTCCCGGATTAATTCCATGAGTCCATCCTCCGTAGTCCAGCCACTCTGCCTTCATCAGCCCGAACCTCTGCCTTACCTGGGATTTACTGACATATGAAAAGGAAATTAGATCAGCCCGGACGATAAATCTGGAGCAAAAACTCCCTCAGAGCAAATGAGATGCACGCACCTCTCACCGTTGTCAGTCAGGAGCAGCTCGTGGCCTCCATTTTCAGTATACATCTGTATGCTCGGGCAGAGGTGAGCATGGTAGTCCTTCAAAGAGGAGCAACCGATGCCATTGTCAGTTTGGCCGGTCGTTTTCCCGGCCCTAGTGACGTGGAGTTGATGCGACCTGGATTCTGGCGAGCGAGGAAGTGTGTCTGAATGACGAAGCCGTCCTTCCTTTTGTTGTTGTTTGCCCATTTATCCTCCATTCAGGCAGTGTAGTGCCGTGCTTCAATTTCCCACCATCTACCCTCAACACATTTCCCCGCGTCCTTGCAGTGTCGGCGGCAACTAATCTCCGTGCAGTTAAGTGATTTTAGCATCTGTTTTTATTTTATTTTATTTTTATAGGACCCTAGTGAGTCACAACAGCTCAACCACCCCCCCACCCACCCTGCTATCGCCGCCTGTGGCGCCACAAGCCCCCCCCCCTCGACACACACACACCCACCCCCCTTTTTGAATTTCAATCAGCGCGAGATGCATTGTTGCACAAGGTGTTTATTTGATGGGGGATGGGGCAGCTCTGGCGGTAGGACGTTAGGCGGGTGCATTTGTCCATCACATACTTGGCGTGACCATCTGAGCCGTGTTGGCTTCAAGTGCTGCCCGTGGGCTGAACCCTGCCCTCTCTTCTGCCCTCCCAGTCTCTTGCCCACAACTGTATCACAGGCAGTACGATCAATGGCAGCCTCCTTCTAACTTATCCTTGTCTGGCCAGGCGGTCCCCGTCTTCCATTCATCCACACAGTGTTTGATGTAGCCTCCATCACTCTCTGTCAGACCCCCGACACCTCTGTTTGTGTAATTGTATTAGATTCTCCACGGTGGCACGGTGATTTGGGCCGTCCCAGCTGCCAAGCAGCCGAAGGGGCTTTTCCTCTTTAAGGACGTATGTGTTGTGGTGGGGATCGCTCTGCGTTTATTTTTTTATTTGTTGCCATGGTGTTGCATTGTCACGGTTCGCTGGGTCCTTCCCGTAACCCTAGGGTTCTTCCAAACCCATTTCCTGTGTGTGTGTGTGTGTCGTCTTTGTTTCCAAACAGCCACTCTTCTTGTACAACCTGCGTTAGGGTGGCTTGTTGACTCACAATGGGAGAAAGTGTGTGTAATTTTCCAAGTACACCCGCCAGGTTATTTGGCTTGTTCTCACACTATGGAATGTTCACGTACAGTTTGTTTCTGACACCTATGTGCTCGTTAGCAGCTCGTTACCCTTGAAGGGTTCTGTGAGATCATTTGTTTGCTTGTTAATGACCTCTTTATTATGCCAGTGAAACCATGATGGCAGGCTGCATGTTGAACCTGTTTTCATTTGAATTAGTCGTAATAGGTGTTGCCTAGTATACCTGTTCACATGCAGCCTGCATGTGACCTTTTGTCTCGCGAATCGTCCTGCTCCTAGATATATCAGGAGGGTGGGAGGGGTGAGCTTGGGGGAGGGGTTGGGGGGACGTGGCGGGCAGAGGGAAATAAGTCTTTGGCGATTACACGCCCTACAACCCTGACGGCCCCATTAGATCTCTTTCTCCATACAGCAAGCGACTATTAATAATGAATACAGCTTTCTGCCTCTTTTGCTCCCTCTCTGTTCCTCGTCCCTTCGCCCACAACGGGACCCCCTCAAGGCATTGCCCCCCCCCCCCCTTTCCCCCTCCCCCTCCGTGTTCCAGCTGTGAGACTGCCAGCGAGGAGAGGCGGCAGGTGTGCATGCATTGTTGGCGTGTCGGCCACACAGCCTGCAGCTCTCGAGCAATCACCATCAGACACGGACCCACCTGCCCCGGCAGTCAGCCCCCCCCCTCCCCTCCCTGTTGAACATTAGCGCCTGTCCGCACGCTTTGTACCAGTTGTTGCTGCCATCTTGATATATGAGCACACAAGTGTTAATATTACATGCACCCCGTCTGAAGTTAGATGCAATGAACAGAGCTGCTAGCTAAATATTGTTTTCTAATGCCACATTAGGCCTGGCCTGTGACCACATTATGTCCATTGTCTTGTCAGGAATTAATGTAGACCCCGTTTGTGAGAGACAGCTCACCCAACCTACCTGAAACGCTCCCCAATAACCAACATACTGTATTAGGTAGGGATTGCATTTTTCCTGGCCGATTCCGATTACTTTTTGTCAAGCCTGACCTGCCAGGTCCGATTTTTGCCGATTCCGATTTATTTTCATAGTGTTTTAAATATTTATTTTACATGCAGATATATTTAGTTTAAAATGTATTCACGTTATATGGTTCTTTAGACACCAGCGCTTGCCGTTTATTATAGTAATTTGACGGTCCCTTAACAGTCAACTGGCTGTGAAGTATGATTTCTGAGGTGCCCCTACAACGGATTGATAAACCACGTAACTTAATCGTTTCAGTAAGATGAACAATAGGCTACTATGCAAATGGTACATGCAGACATGTGTAGGTATGTTACCATGACAGCAACTACAGTCTCGAGATTTAAAGGCGTGAACGTGGATGTCTTAGCAGCGCGTAAATGTGGCGCCGCACCTGTGCAAACGAAGGCATACGCGATCGCTAACATAAGCGGCTGTGCTTACACAGACTGGCCATTGCAGGTCATGGTGAGAATTGTCTTATTCCGATCATGAGCCGAATGATCGGTGCATCTCTAGTATTAACCAATATTGCTAATGTCTGCATGAGAAATCCACAAAGATGCCTTCTAGTTACATATTTCACAGCAGACCACCATTGGCTCCACTAGTAATGAGTAAATTCATACATTTAGGAGCTTATTTGCCAGTTTAGATACATTATTATATAGTTACTTGCAGGTGTATCTTGTTGGTGTGAGGACTTGGGTTACAGCGCCCTGTCCTTTTTATAGCACTGGGTGCATATTTGCCGGTCCACATCATACTTTTCTACGAGCGTGTCGGCTTTCCGGCACTCTCATGCCATTTGGTCAGGGGCATTGAGTGCCTCCGCGCCAGGTAGTACGGTTCCTCTAATATAGATCGACACCGGCGGACACGTCAGGCTCTTACTGCCATAAACCTGGCTTGGTGGAATTGTCACGGATTGTCACGGTCAAACCACAGCACAATAGAAATCGATGAAAGGACGGTACATGGAGGAGGGGTGGGCGGGGTGGGGTGGCGGCTCACTTCAGAGGAGAAATCATTTGGCAAGGCCAACCTGTCCACTAGTGTGGGATTATCCTCAGTGACTCACTGTATGTCCTATGCTTGTCAGTGCATTTTCATGCAGTGTTCTACTGTACACTCTATGGCAAGCAGTAATGCTATTAAGTGGTAGGATCACTTTCCAGTGGAGGTGATTCCTTGCAATGTGTGGAGCCGCATGTTGCGGTGGCGGTGTGGCCTTTAGATTATGTGTTTAGTGTTGCACGCTCCGCTTTATCCAGAGACGTAAGCACCTGTAGAGTATCGGTGCTTCTTGCTGTGGGCTGAAAACACAAGCTCTAGCGCGCTGTGCTAATGGCCCATGCTCTGATACAAAGACCATCGTTTTCTGGAGGCCGACTGTCCATACAGTGGAGATAAGACCATTGTAGGCCCATTTCTTTGAGCAGCCTGACCACCGTACGCCTCCTTGAAGCCAGGTGCAGTGTGTTAAGCATCACAGATATACTTATTGCCTACATCATGGGACATTTTATTATGGGTTGAAACGAGGGTCAGCCCTTAAATGTTGAAATCTGCTATTCTGCTCTTCCCTACCTATCCTTCCTCCCTCTCACAACTATTCCGGACGCTCCCTTAGGCCACCTATCTGTCTGTCAACTCATTGATCCCCTTCCAACGCTCATTAATATGGAGAAAAGGCCACCGCGCTGCAGATGGGCGGCTGATTGGCTGCGGTTTGACATTGAGAAGGTGTGTAAAGAGAAAAAGGGGAACTCATTCATCTAGCCTGCAGTTATGGAGCAGCAGCTCCCGGGAATGCGTTTCCTCTCCCATAGTCGCGGGCAAAATGTCTGACTGCAGACGGGTACTGTAGGTGTTATGATTGCAGTGTGTAACGGGAAAGGAGATGTCTCCGCTTGTGCACCGCTGAAGTGCCTTGGGAGAGACGCTCAACCTTGTACGACTGCACACGGATGACTAAGCCTTTCTGGGGGAGTGAACAGAAAAACAAGGGACTTAAATCCCTGCGCATCAAGTGTCCTGTTCAATTGTAGCCAGCTTATCGCTTGATGCTAGCCGAGTGGCGTTGGCTCACTGTACAGTAGGTGCACAGTGCACACGTCGTTTCTGCTGAGGGTGTTTTAGCTCTGTGTTTCTTTTATTGACTAAACAAGTATCCTGTTTCACGTCCACTCAGAAAACATTGCACATTTCTTTTAATGCCCTGTCTGTCTTTGCCTTGAAAAGTTGTATTCTTCATTTACATCCATATTGAATTTGTTGTGTGCCATATGCTCCCCAGTGTCGTCACGGGAGACGAGCCAGGCTCAACATTTCCCCTTTCAGAGGCAGCTGAGCGCATTCATTTGTATTTGAGATGAGATAAGGAGAGGGAAAGGGCCTTTGCAGGGCCGTCAGATAAAACCAAGAGGAGACGGCCATTGTCCACTCGCTCCAATTCAGTGTGATTGAAGCCAGGTGATAAGATCCTGCTTTCATGTCTTATTGAGCCACGGAATGTCGTTAGCGCACAGCTAATTTTAGAGGTAATAAATAACAAAAACTACCTGCACACTAGCAATACACCCAACCAAACATGGGGAACAAGGTGCTTGCTAAGGAGAATCAGGAGAATCCTGTACGTTCCATATAACGTGCGGTTCACATCACTGTACCTCTCCTGTAGTGCCTGTTAGTCATGGCCTCTGTGAGGTGCAAGAGAAACTGTCTATTAATAAGCACTATGCCTAGTCGAGTGGCTCCGGCAACAGCAGGGTCAGGCCCGCCCTCCAATCATCATGCCTCATCCACCTCCCAGTACAAGGCCTGCAGCTACTCCGCCACAGGTCGCCATGGAGACCCAGGACAGAGCGGGGCGGGGTGGGGGCTTCGGAGACTGTGGCGCAGGCGAACCATTACCATCCCATTCCCTGGTAATTAACAGTTATCCCACTGACTGGAAATCAGGAAGAAATGGGAAAGGGGGGGGCGGGGGGGTATGCGGAGAGCAGGATGTCTGTGTGGCAGGGCTATGATGGCTTTTGTTAAGGTTGGAATCTATTCTTGGGGATGACAGTGACCGGATGGCTTGATGGCCATGAATGTGATTTATGGTCTAAATGAACAGGGCAGGGTGCAAAGAAATAATAGTTACACATGCATAATGCACGAACGCACGCACGTGCACGCGCGCAGGCTATCACCCACTATCCAAGGATGGAGTAATTGATGACTAGAGCATGCTAAGAAGATGCTAAGACCACCCTGCTTGCCTTGCCCACTCTGTCAACCTGCCACACCTTGGTTATCTATCTGGCTGCGCTGAGTTAATCACTGAGTCTAATTGAGTTATGACTGAGCGCTGTTCACATAGTAAATATGTAGCTCATGTGATTGGGTTGGTATTAATGAAATCTGAGGCACGTTGGGCCTCCGGGGAGTTTTCAATCACCGTCAGGCGGCCAATCAGCCGTCTATATCCAGAGAAGTGCTGGTCCCTTTTCTTAGGCATACACGCCATTGTCTCGCACACACACACACGCACACACACACCAGCGTGTGGGCACATATGGATACAAAGGAATGCCACGCAAATGCCCATGTTTGAGTATGGAAGCATGGAGTAGGGAACCAGTGCCCACAGAACAATAAGTGGCACGCAGACAAAGAGCTCTGCCATGCTGTTCAGTATGGATCAGATGTGTTTCCATTCCAAGCTGTGTGTGTGTGCGTTTGGGCTGCTCCTGGCTTGCCATCCACAAGAAGCAGCTTCACACCATACCTTTATCACACAGACACATTGGACATATTAGCAGGAATCTTGCTGGCCAGATAAGCACATGTAACTGCACAATTGCCCGGTTGTTTTTATTTTTTTCATACATTACTTCATTTTTTTAAAACATTCCCCGCATGGTTTTCCAAGACTTAAGAACAAACCAATCAAGCTAAACGTATTATTTTGCCCATGCCAGGCAAATTGCTTCCAATAAGAGACACTGGATGTGACAGGGCTATCCCCGTCACCCATTAACAGCTATGGGGTGTGGGGGATGTATATGATGTATATTGTATATCGTTCTTGCTCTACAAAGCTGATTTAGTAAATATTATATCAGCTATGCTGCGCATCACCCTGCTTCTTCATTGAGTCATCCACCAAGTAATGGCATAAGTGGTTTTCCTGCTTGCTGAGGGGCACTTCAGTAGTTCAAATAGAGAGGAGAATGTTTGGTACAGTGTCTAGTAGAATACATATACTTAGTAACATACTAAATAATAAATACATTTTGCAGTTTACCACAAACCTGAACTCTTAACTCTTAACCATTACCCGGCCTTAACCAGTAGAACTTGAAATTGACTGATCCCATTTATTTTTCTTTAAAGTAATAATGTTATATAATGGAGAAATGTTCCAGTGTCATTGTCAAGGCTCATAGTTAGGCAGGACTGTTTCTGATCTCAACAGTGGCAGGGTTTCTTAGAAGATACTTTTTATTTGAGCCTCATATGGATGTCACGATACCAGTATAAAATATTCACATGTACTTAAATTAGTTTATCTGTTTATGTAGCCTAGCTAATTACATTACCAGTTATTATAAGATCAGGATCTCAAGCTCATAACCTTGTATGCTGAGACTGCCATCAAAGATAAAGTCAAATGTTAGCTCTTCTGAGGCTGGGGGGTTATCTACAGTATGTGCCGTGGGGTTGGCTACTGTAATATTGTCTGTACATAGAATGCATGGTCTAATGTCCGGTGCTCATTGAAATCTGAAGTCTCTGGTTTTGTATGGCCCGCTCGGGGCTCTGAGGAAGTTCCACCGAGACCTCCGTGACTTGGTGCCCGCACGAGAGTGCTCCCAGTGCGGGTAAACGTACACCGAGATCCTGGTCGGCGCTCCGGAGGTATCGGCAAACGCGAGGCGAAAAAGTGTTGGTTAAAATTCGTTGTAGTAAATTAAAGCATACACTCGTGAATGTTTGCATTGCTTTGTTTCGCTTCATAGCTGATTTTGTTTCACTTTCACCAGGTGATTAAATGTGCGGAACTGTTTACTTTTTACCCGGTAAAATCTTTATGAGATGGAAACTATGGCTGGAAAGTTCGAAGGCACCGTTTGCTGGTACTGGTTTTTGTGAATGTATTACTCCCTGATAATCTGCCTGGAACGCAAAGTAGCCTACTTGCTGTTTTTCTTTATGACGAGTGGAGGCAGAGCTACAGCTACACTTCCACGATAGCGTACGTGTTCCAGGTTGGATTTCCGGTACGATTGGTACTGTACAAAAACAAGTACCGTCATGTTTTAAAAATTTTGGCATTGACCATTGTACCGAAGTACTGGTTCTCGTGACATGTATAAAATGATAATGATAAAAGAATATTTGCTACTACCACCAACATCTGCACCCGCGGCGGTTAGTGTTGATTTGAGCTAGCGAGCTATCAAGTTAGCAAGCGTACTGGAGAGTGCCTGACCCTGCCTTTAATGTCAGTGGAGAGAGCATGTCTGCGCCCCAGTGCTGCTTCTGTGCCACAGCTCAAGCTCCGCCTCTCGCAGCATGTCCATCTTAAGCCTGCTGTCATTCTGTCCCTGCCGCTCTCTGTCTTCCTTAAGCTGTGCTCGCAGCTCTCTTACAGCGTTCCCTGTTATTTATCTCTCACGCTTTACCTTTGCTGTATTAACCCCTTCCCTTCCCTCCAAACGCTGCTCATACCACACGCACACGCACACGCACACGCACACGCACACGCACATAGAATCAAACCGTCGTGATACACGAGGCCACCGTCTCTGTCCTCTGTCGACGCCACCCATTGTAATGACGGGGGTAAACTCCAGCCTTGTCCTGCAGCGTGCTGGCTGGCTGGCTGCCACAAGGGGAGGGGAGGTATCGACTGATACAGAGGGGGTGATGGATGAGGATGCAGGCAGCAGGAGAGGACGGAGCAGGGGGGTGGGGAGTGATAGGAATGCATATAGCTGCAGTGAGACTTGGATGTGGAGAAGGTCTGCGTCTGCATCACCCCCCCACCCCCCCTCCTCCTCCCTGCCCTGGACGGCTCATTTGACCATCCTCAGCCCAAGACGTGATGCCCTGGCCTGGGGGGCTACAAGGGGACTAGTGGAGGAGCTGTTTACAAGATACACCAGCTCACAGACTCTTTGTCCAAGAGTCTCTCTCTCTCTCTCTCTCTCTCTCTCTCTCTCTCTCTCTCTCTCTCTCTCTCTCTCTCCCCACCCACCAGAGATCTGTGCCAAGGCGGCAGTGGTGTGGAGAAACCCGACTCCATTTTGCAACCCAAGCTGCTGTTATGGCTGTCTGGCCCAGGCAGAACGTGGCCTCTGTGTACTGTAGGGCCGACGGGGAAGAAGGTTCCCTCCAGTCACAGGCTGGTTGTGGAACACTGTTATTGAGCTGCCATTTGCCGCTCGGGGCCCATTGACATTCCAGTCCTCGTGGAGTTTCTTGCCAGACGGAGGTTCTCCCTGTGTTCCGTCACTTTCAACATTGCGCAGAGTAGCCTAGCAGCGGTGTGTGGCTGTAGCATCGCAGGGTTAGCTCTGATGTCATCTCTGTGACTTCTCTCACTCTGTCTCGGCTCGTTCTGCCGGTCAGCGGCACAGGAATGTGCTCGTCAGAGCCGTGTGCCGCCTGGCAAACGCACAGACAAATTGCCTGTTCTAAACCCCCCTTGCTTATTTACATGCATAATATCCCAGCATGCTTGGCGGGCCCCTCGGTGTTCCCATCACCTGTGCCCTGGATAATGAAGTTTCATGTTTTTGCTTTTGCCTGTTCTGATTCATATTATCACCGGGTATTTCCTGAGTGTGTGTGTGTGTGTGTGTCTGTGTGTCTGTCCATCCTTGTCTTACCCCTCACTCCCTAGTTTTCCACACACTGCCCAGTATGTCTCCCCTCCTTCATCCCAGGGGGCTCCATAAATATCATTTCATCCCGCAGAGCCGCTGACACGTAGCAAAGGGGCTGTAATAAATAATTCACTCCCCTTGGTGAAGGGTGGACCTCACCCCCCTCCCCTGTTTAGGAATTCAGGTGCTCTCTGTCTATGTGTGTGTGTGTGTATTGGAGTCCGATGTTAGTGACGACTCGCTCACATAGACAGTTCATATACAGGCAACACGACATTTTCTCAATATAGGGAATATGAGGGGCGCCATTGCATAGTGAGACTTTGATCTCACCTTATTGGATGGCTAATCAAGTAAACCTAAATGTGTCCATTCTAATTTTGCAATCTCTGTCTGCACATTTCTTCTCTTTATCAGTATGGGAACTTTGTGGACCAAGTGTGTTTTAGGCTCGGGTGGTATCAACGTACATTATTACGTTATATCTACTACCTAGTATTTAGAAATCCCAATCTGTTTCATAATACTATCAAAAATATAGCTGCTCTTCTTTCTGTTAAACTGATACTGTTAACTGATACTGTTAAAGATAAGATGTATTACTATATTGTAGTGCACAGCAGTTTCCGTTAGCTGCTAGCCTAATTATAGATGTTCTATCCCCGCTGGTAAAATGTAATGAAATATAAATAAAAATATGTGTCAGTTAAAATGTCCAGTAATGATTACCATGATAAATATTTGTATTTTGAAACAAAAACTAAATCTACATTAGTCCATTTTATTGTGTTGGGCTGGGCGTGTCTATTTTTGTAGGACCGTTAGGGATGTGCATTTTGGTAATTTTGACTGCTCGAGTACCTGACAGAAAAAATGATAGAGTACGTTTATTCTAGGCCCGGGGAAGGGGGGGCTAGGTAAACACACAGGATTGATCTCTCAATGACATCTCTCATAACATCCATTAAGACTCTACAAAAATACTAGGATACCACATAGTGACAGTGCATATAGTTCTATAAATATGCCTTTGTATTTTAAACTGTTCCAATCTGACTGAACATAACCACAGCTGGGGCATTAATACGGAAGCAGAATGCTTATTAAATATAGTATGGCGGAATACAGAACACTGTGAGATAGAGGGAGTTAGAGAGATGTCGGTACAGTAGCGAGCATAATGTACGTGTATTATCTTGAAACACACGCTATGTGTTTGGATGGATGTCGTAATATTTCAGTTCATCCACCTAATCCTACAGTTTTCCAGGTTTCAGAAAATGCCGGTAAGAACTGCATTTTCATAAAGTTACGCTAATTTAATTGAAAGTTTAACTGAGATGTTGATGGGATGAGGGGCGGAATGTATTGTTTGACGGACAAAATGGCAGATGGGAACCAATCGGCTTTATGTTTGACTCAATCAAAACTAAGGCAATGTTATGTGGTACCGTACTACCTATAAGACTATTGCAGTAAAATGTTACATTGTGTTATGTAGCCTAATTCATTAAATTGAGGGATTGATTTAATTAATTCTCACATTTATTTGTTGTGTTCAGCATCAATCATAAAACGTATGATCACAGACAAGCACTCGAGCACTCGAGTACTCGAGTACCCGTGCCCATCCCTAAAGACCCTATTACCATATTTCTTGGAATTGGCTATCTTTATAACTTCGTCTTTTATATGCACATGCTTTTTCACAAGCACGTTGTTGAAATTAACACTTTTTTTTCATCCCTTGATCTTGAACCAAGACTGCATCTTAATGTGGCGTTCACACTATAGGCCTAAACGGCTGTGCCTACCGCAGCAGCAAGCGGAAGGTTGAATCGCTGATTTTGTGCGGGGAGGTCCACGCACAGTTGGGCGAAGGTTGCTAACCATTGCTATGGGCGATATGTGGAGAGCACTTTAAGCTTCTTTTTAATCTATGTAGCAGCGTGGTAAAGGAGGAAGGAAGAGGTTATGTTTCATCCATTAGGGTTCGTGCCCATTGGTGTAATGAAGATCCGATGGAAATAAATATTATTTTCTCTATTTTGAGAACAGGACATCACCTATGTAGACTTTTCTGGAAACATGTCAACCAAGCAGCTCAGCTTTTAAAATATGTTGTTACCGTTTACCACGGTATATTAAGAATGAATGACGGGATGGGTTTTTCAGGTGATCTGATCTGATCTGATAAGGATTTTAAATGACCTGATAATGAATTGATTGACAGGGTATGTGCATGGTTTTCAGTTACTAGCCAGGTGCTTAAGACAAAGCAAATTGTAGAGGCGGGGCTTGTAAAAATATATTGATTTACCAGGATAGCAGCCCCTCCCCTGTTGTGTTAACGCCAAGGTCTCTGTGACTCACCTGCTGTCTGGAAGCACTAGCTCTTCTATTGATATTGCTTGGGGATCACATTCTCTCAGGCAAGATACACAGCCTCAGGTGTTTGAGGGTAGGTCAGGGAGTGGTGCCTATGGGATTTACTGGGACTTTGGCAACAGGCAATGTCTGGTCCAAGTTAGAAAAGACTGGCAAGGGGCAGCAATAAAAATGTTGTCAGAATGAATGATGGGTGGGGTGTAAGCAGGGATATTTGTCCTTACAGCACTCTTTGTCCTATGAGGACAGGTACATGCCTTATGCAGCCCACGTACCCTAAGGACAATTCTCTCAGTTCACAGGTTACTTGCCCAACTGGCCTTGATGAACTCATTCCAATATAAGCTGTTGGTGGAAAAACAAAAAGATAATTCATGTTAATTGGGCGGTGGGAGGGTGTATTTGCACTAGGGGATTTAATAAAATACTGATACACCTGTGTATCGCGATAGATTATTTAAAACACTATCAGTTTTTTTTACAAATACATTTTTTTTTAAACTCAATTTATTTGTAAAAAATATACAATGTAAAACTGTACAAAATATATTTACCTCAAAAGAGAGAAAAGATATTTGTTACCAGATTTTTTGAAGTCCCTGAGCAAGTTTGCTATACATAATTGTTTATAAAAATGTTTGCAGTGGCACCACACATTAGTATTGCTATGACAGTTTTCCACAAATTAGAAATTGCAATATATTATTTACAGTATCGCAATATATTGCAATATATTGGAATATGGCCGCTGTATAGTGATACATATCGTATCGCCAGATTCTTGCCAATACACAGCCCTAATTTGCACAACAAAACTCTCTAGTCTGAAGGGAATAATTCAAGATATACTGTATGCAATACGAGTGGATGAGAGCTGAATGTCTTTCTGATGATGAATGTGGGCTGGATGTTTCTGTTGTTTTTCTGAACAAATAACTTGTTTTTGTTGATGCTGAGGCACATCTTGGCATGCGTGACCTTGCGAGCGCAGGTTGCGCTAGGCGACACATTAGATTGCCTATGCGGTCTGTATTCTACCCATTAACTTTCTGCATCACCTTCATTCCTAGCACCCTGCCCTCGTCCCCATTATGTGTCTCACGTACCAATAGGAGCTTGTCCACCACCACGCTGCATATGGCTGCCGCCCCACACACACACACACAAACACACGGGTACCCCCAACTCCTCTAAACAAATGAGGAAATAACAAAGCTAATGGAAGCAGCTATAGCACTATGGCTGCAGTGAGACAGAGGCCACTAATGTTTACTAGACTCATCTCTCCCCCCCTCAATGACCTCTTCCCAGGGCTGCCTGATTCTAATGGACACCGAGGAAGAGAGAAAGACGGCCTTGGATTTGATTAGCCTCAAGCTGCAGCCTCTAATTGCCCCCTCCGCCATATTGAAATGATTTATTCATCACGCAGCGCCAAACAGCCCCCGTGTAACAGGCTGCCCTGTCTCTCCTCCGGTCTCCGGCATTGTCCTCTCTTTTACAGGAGGGGATATTGGGCATGATGTTTTCATTGCTTGCAGGATGCATGCTGATGTTTACAGCCCCAGCGACGGCAGACATTACAGCTGTTAGCCGTCCTGTGTGTGTGTGTGTGTTTGGGTCAGTCGACATGCTGGCTCTGGTGCTGGCTGTGTTTAGTAGTTGCATATGCAGTGGCTATTAAGTGGCTCGTATAATGAATGGAAATGAATATGGTTGCTCATTGAGCTGTATGGTGCTTGTATGGCTGCTGTTGTCTAACCAATTACAGCATTGATGTGTGTGTGTGTTTTCCGTATTGTATTTGTATTGGTGATAGATGCTTCATAAAACCTCAACCTTACATATTCTGCTTTAGTAGAACACTTGAGCTCTTTGATCTCTAAGCTACGCAAGTTTGTGAAAAGCTTTTGGTATGAAAATGTTGCGGAAACATTTTAATCACCTCTTGCTTCTTCTCGACATCACTGTACAGTGTATATCTGGTCTCCTTTTATCTGTGATCTGAGAACATATTTTCACACTACCATGGCAAAAGGCCCTGTCAGTTCTGGGCAGAGGGAGGCTCTTGTTTAGTAAAAAATTCACTTAAGCAAGGTTTTTGCAGAGAAATCTTGACGGTTAATTAGTCTATACCACAATTTTAACATGGTTTTATTAAATGTAAAACATAGTGTGAGTTTGTCTTTAAATGTCCTATATATTTTAAACATTCGCCTAATATAGCAGCAAACAACTCTTTTCTATGTAAAATATGGTACAGTATATAAAATCGCCACATGCTTGTGCATGTTAGTTTATGTGTGGGCCCACTTAAGCATTTATAAAACAAAAAAAAAATGTTTTGGAGATCCTGGTGATTAGTGGGATATCTAGTGACATATGATGATAATAATATAATAATAATGAGTGAAAAACTAGGTGAAAGCCATGAAAAAAAATAAAAACCATTATTGTATTGGAGTTTGGTGGGACTCTAACCCACCGGGACTCCAACCCAGGCGTTTGGTGGGATTCTAACCCACCAGGACTCCAACCCAAATATTCCACCCAAATTATTTACGTTTGGTGGGATAGTAACCCACCTGGACTCCAAACCAGGCTTTTGGTGGGATTTTAACCCACCGGGACTCCAACCCAGGCGTTTGGTGGGACTCTAACCCACTGGGACTCTAACCCAGGTGTTTGTTTGGATTTTAACCCACAAGGACTCCAACCCCAATATTCCCAAATTATTTACCCAGGCGTTTGGTGGAACTCTAATCCACCGGGACTCCAACCCAGGCGCTTGTTTGGATTTTAACCCACCAGGACTCCAACCCAGGCGTTTGGTGGGAGTCTAACCCACCGGGACTCCAACCCAGGCGTTTGGTGGGACTCTAACCCACTGGGACTCCAACCCAGGCGTTTGGTGGGACTCTAACCCACCGGGACTCCAACCCAGGCGTTTGATCATATATACTCTGTGTGTGTATGTGTGTGTGTGTGTGTGTGTGTGTGTATATATATATTACACACACACTTTATACTTTAATGCTAGTTTACTGGAGGGGTGGACACATTATAGGCAAACATGTTCTCAGTCTCTGGCATCTGCCCAGGTGATGCCAGAGACTGACGGCTACATAAACTAATTTGGACATAGTATCATATAACTAGCTGCCTATGCCTTGTAAACATACAGAATGGGCGAGTCAGATTTATGGTAAACTGTGTTTTTAGCAGAGAAGTGTGTTTTGATCTTAAATAAAAATGTGTCTATATTTCTATGGATGGCCCTTGCTCTAAAATGCGTTTAATGTAAAGGTTGAAGTTTCATTAAAACGGTCCAGTCGTAATGAGACATTTTACCAAAATTGTTCGTCCCTAGCAAGCGTTTTAAATTTCTGTGCTAGAATGTGTAAAAGCCCCTCCCACATAAATCCGTAAGTCAACACTTGTATAATAAGACAAGCGGACAGCCCATAGAGGATCAGTTTAACACCTAACCAAATCGGCTTTCACCACAGTTACATGAATATGTTATTGGCCTTCAGCTAGGAGCAGGTTAAATATAGGACACTGGCGGTGTCAGGGCTATGGAGGTGACCCTGTACTATTCAAGGGGAAGAAAGAATCTGCATGTCTATCCAGTGGACTTGCTCAAAGCTGGAATGGGAAGCACGGACCGCCCCATTATGATTTGCTGCTGTATTTCTCTGTCCTCATTGTTTCTCTGCAGATTAGAGCTCTAGGCCAGATACATGTTGTGGCCTTGTCTTAATCCCCCGCATCCGGATTGGTCTAAACCTTGACAAGGTAGCCTAATTTGGTTTGAACATGTTGCACCTGTGTGCAGCCAGAAGCACTGTAATGCGACTCTGTAATTCAGGGTGTTACTGTATTAAGCACTATTAACCTGTAACCTTAAAAGCTCTGTGTTTTGATTGTCTACGAGGGCCTTGCTAGAGTAAGGAATGTGTTCTGGTGTGTTCTCCCACTGTAGGCTATTTACTTTAACAAATGCCGGTTTGTTTGTTTATATCAATTCAATCTCATTAGGGAATTATTTAATTACCATGGTAATGAAAAAATGTAACCATGTGAACCATCCTGTAAATAAGAATGTTATTGAGAAGGTGCAATGGGGTACATCTGTGCGTGCTGGGTGAGATACAGGCTTGTTTTTAGTAATCTTTTATGAAATTAACTGTAAATATGTTTGGGATGGGGGCATGGTTATTGTCCGGTGTTGTCAGGTCGTAACCTTTTTTAAGAGTTCAGAATATTTTGGCTTTAGAATTGAATAATAATAATGCAGCGTGTTGCATCTAGGTTCAATTTGACATCTGGCTAAATGAGTTGTTACTCACCTCACCTGTATTTCTCCAGACACCGTTGGTGGCGATCCCTGAAACAGACTTGATTATTAAGCAAGCGTGTGTCATAGACACTCTAGTATTAGTGAAATACCACAATAATTGTACGGAATTGCATTTCCAGTGTCATAGGCCTTCCTGTTTCATGGTCCTTTCTGGCTCCAGGCGGCTACATTACTTCCTTGGCATAAATCCTTTGTTTTCACACAGCATAGCATCGCTTTGCTGTCTCTCCTGAAGGCAACATGTACTATTGGGGCGTGTGTGTTGACATCTGAAGCTTTTTCCACTGAGCTCACAACAGATTCGGAACTAAAAGGGAATGTAAAGGAACTGATTGTATGGCAAATGAATGGTTTTGAGACTACGTTTGACACGGACCATGAAATGTCCACATAATGTGTGCCATTTATTTGTGTGTGATTAGTGTCAGATATTTTTCTTTTCTTTTACACATGCTGGTTTTATTTGGCTTGGGCCCCCGGGAGCTGAGGGGTCTAAATTGATTGTGAATGAGGCATTTTGGCTGCCTAATGAATCTGGTTAATTGAGTGTGTAAGGGGGCTGACACAAGCAAATGACTAAGAGCAGCAGCTGCCTGCCGAATCTACCTAGTGCGTTGCTGATTACGTCACTCTATCGATTCGGTTCCTCCTTTTCACCGCGGTTCCGCTATTGGGGAATTGGATTATGTCCCCGGTTGTAGCGGTGATCATTATTACTCAGAGTGTGTGTGTGTGTGTGTGTGTGTGTGGACGTTTGACACTGTTGTAAAGTGATTACCCTCCTAGTGCTGAGTGGAGAAGGGCCCCCTTGGGTTTTGAGCCCAGCTTTCTGCCTCTGGGACATTTAACTGACAAACACACAGGCCATGGAGGACAGCGAGGCTTCTGCCACGCTCTCCTCTCCCAAACCAACCTTCCCTGCATGTTGCTGCTCAGACTGTTGGCTGTTGGGGTGAGTGCATGCTGAGGTGGCAGCTTCAGCATCACAGGATATGGAAAGCACCTGCAGGGCTCCCGACTGTGTGCGGTGACAAACGCATAATTGAAATTCCCCCTAGTTGAGTACACACTTGCATGACAGCCGTTACAAACTATGTCCGGAGGCTTCTCCCACACTAATAGACGGGCTCAGCGGGAGCCCTTTCCTCGTCAACCCTCCTCCTCAGATCTTCATCAAGTCACCAGCGATGTTTTTACTACCCAAGATCCTCTGGGCTTCCCGTTTGCCAGTAAGGACGTCGGAGCGCTCAGTGTTTCCCTAATACCCGTTGTTGTTGTGTTTCTGTTTGCTGGCGAATCTGTATCTTTATCTGAACACCGGCCTCATCTCATCAGTTTACTCCTGGTGCTTTGTTTCTGTCAGTCCCTCCCACCCTGCACGCTCCCGCTCAATAAGTGAACAAACCCACTTTCACTCGACTCCGTTCCGCTGATTCGCCCTGCTTGTCAAGTTGGATATTGAGCAACATCAGCGCCTCCGTCAACAATAGCAGCCCCCCCGGAAAACGGATTAATGGTTAGGAGGAGGGGGGGCATTCTTTTTATACACGGGGAGGATTGGTTTCCCAAAATGCCATCCAGCTCTTCCTCATTGTGTGGCACAGCATCGCCGCACACATCTGTGCCCCTGCCAAGACACCGTATCTCCCCTGTGGCAGCCACAATACACATGGGGGGCCGCATCCTGCCTGTTCTCCATTGTTGAAAGTGACTCTCTAACCACACTGTGCTGTTACTTCAGGTGAGTCCCACAGCAGACGCGGGCTCCCTTGTGCCTTGCCCTCCATTAAGCATGGGGAGGGAGGTGGAGAAACCAAGTTCTGTTATCCTGCATAATGCCCACAACTCACACGGACATGTGTTTTCATCACTCCCTCCCTGTGTCCAGTATACGCATCGGTGTGTGTGTGTGTGCGTGTGTGTGTGTGTGTGTGTGTGTGTGCACGTCTTTTGTCTACGTGTCGCCTTTTATATTCTGCCCACACTGTGTGTGTGTGTGTATGATAGAGCAGTTGAAAGGCACACGCCACGCCCAGATAAACGAATGCTGAACCAAAACGGGCTGAGCAAAGACCCCCCCCCCCCACACACACACACACACACACACACACAGACATGGTAGCACACTGCAATCTGCCACGCGACAGGTGCCTCAAGCCTATTGATGCACACCTACACACACCTGTATATACACACACTATATGCAATTTACCTTGAGACAGCGTTGGACACGGATATTACATGTATATTCTTCCACACTTCCACTGAAATACACACAGCACACACACACTAAGCCGCACGCCACCGCATAATGATATGCAAATGAACACTTGGGGGAATTGAGGAGCCCAAGCTAAGGGGAGAGCATGTTTGGGGGATGGTGTGTGTGTGTGTGTGCGTGTGTGTGTGTCATTCCCAGCCAGTAAATCCGACAGACAAACAGATTTCACGGCAGGAAGCAACACTGCGTGTCAGGCATGTCAGCGCCAAGCTGACATTTTGCCCCGGCCTAGCTCGCTAGCTCGCTAGCACTGTTTTGCACCTGGTGCGCTTCACACTATAGAGTAGCTTGGCCTGATGTAGCCCAGCCTGGTCCAGGCTTGTTTGTTTATCTGGTGGCTCTGAGGGACGTAGCTCAGGGGTGGGTACACAGGAGAACCCATTTGAGTCTTGGCAGTCGATGTGTTGGGTCTGTAGAGAACCTGACAGCTTCTTACTCTCAACAATGTATAGCTCCAGGCTAGCAGTGTGTGTGTGTGTGTGCGCGCGCTTCAATGGGATTTCCCCTTCTAATGATTTAGTTGTTATGAGTTAGGGAGTAGGGATTACATGCTACAATATCGCGTGTGTTACACGGATGGACTGTGTTTCCAGGAGTGCAAATTGCGCTAACTGTTCTGGTCTATTTGCAAGTTCCAGCTGTTTCAGTTCAGGCAAATCTTTTGGTATGCATAAGCATGGCCGTAACACACATAAAGTTCCTAATTTAGTTTAGTTTTCTTTAGGTGTAAACATAGTCCTAGACACCAGACAGTGTGTTCTCTGTTCTGGGCGACAGTCTGATGGGGTCCAAAGAGAGAGATGAAGACGTTTCCTCCGCTCCCGAGGCCTGAGCTGTTTACAGGCTGCCGATGGCGCCGCCTGTCCCCTCGCTTGGCTCTCCTTATTCATCCATCTCATGTTTGCGTGGGGGGGGGGTGAGCCGAGGAAAATCGCACAAGGTCTGGTGACGTGGTGCGTTTTGGTTTGTGTGGCGCCTGGAAAGTGAATGGGTACTGTGTGAAGGTGAATATTGCTTGTGTATTGAATTACTGTTTCTGTTCAATGTATCTTATATTATAATATTTTGAAGACTGTGTGTGTGTGTGTGTGTGTGTGTGTGTGTGTGTGTGTGTGTGTGTGTGCGTGTTTTGAGCTTGATTTATGCATCTCGTGTGTTGAAATGAGGCTTTATGGTCGATGCACGAGCTGAGCAGAAGCCGCTCCAGTTGAAAACTGTGAATATATCGGCCATATTATTGTGAAATGGGAGTGATTCCCCGTGTTGTGTACACCACACACTTGTGACCACCCCATACAGGCATTAAGCTCTGCCTGCTTCAGCATGCTGCATGGCTGGCTGCGATGACAAGGAGGGGGGGACTGGGAAAGAGTAAGACAGACTCCTGCTCAAACCACCTCCCTCCATTTTATAGCTCCTGAAGAAAGATCTGTCTGACAAGAGCCCTGTAATTAAAGTCAAGGAAAAAAGTTCCCAATTGCCCTCCAGAGATTTTTTTCCCCCTCTACTCTACTTTTTTTTTTGTTTTTGGTTTGAGGGTAGAAAAGACTTCAATCTCCTCCTTGTACTCTATCCCTCCTTCCTAAAGCTGAGTACGACGACAGCGTAAAGCGCAATAGCTATAACCATAGCTGGGTGAACCATGTCTAATTTATAAGGAAGCAAAATGGGATTGAACATGTTATACAGTGGGGTATGTTCTCAGGATGGTTTGAAATGGAACCCCCACTGTTAACGTATGAAAATGTCATTTAGAAGCTGCCACGTTTGATTCCCCTTTCCATGGCCATGATCCACAATGGTTGAAAGCAATAGTACTGTCCGGTTGAACACATACCGCTACATGTTATAGACTGACATTGAGATGTGTTGATTGATCTGAAATTATGACCCGGCTGCCTTTACATTTAGATTTGACGGCTAATCAATGGCTCCATCAATAACACATGTGCACATCGACCCTGTAGCTTACAGGGGTTTATTCTCAGGAATAAATCTGTGGTATAGTTTTAATATCTGAAATGCTGTTCACTTGTTCTACCCATTGAAGCATTTATGTTGCTCTAGATTAGATCTTCTATTCCAGAAAATATTTTAACAATTCAAGTGCACATGTGCTGCTAGGCTGTAAATTATACGGTAAGATAGGCCTGTGTTTGTTGCACACTGTAGAATTGTCTGAGGTGTAAATCTAAGCGGGAATCTTAAGGTCTAGTAAAGCTAATATTATAACAATAGGTCAATGTACTCTTTTCACTTTCCTTGGTCATGGCACAATGCTGCTAATGTCACATGCTTTCTGGCCACTGTGGACATGAGAGAGAATGCTCTTGCTGTAGGTTGTCCAGTCAATACATCTGCACGACATCTCTCTGTGGAGGCTGAAGGTTTTTATCTCTTATCTCTGGTGTTATGTGACAGTCAGTGATGACGTCGCATTATTACGCTCAAAGCGCACAAAACAATTTTAATGCAAAACATGCAAAAAAACATATCTATTGTAATTACGGTTGTGCGTCTGTAAAAACGGTCGCTCTTCTCTGAATTGAATGAATTGCCACTGTCAACTATTCTCTTCAATAGAAACATGCTCGTATCCAGACAGTGGAGGTAGCTCTTTGCGACCAGTCAGTGGGGCTCTGTACAGTGTAATATATTCTTTACTGTAGGAAGTGTTTCTGCATCACAGTAGTACCTTTAGGGGACCGTTGGACCAATGCGACCACTCTCCTAACACATGAGGAGCAGTAAGCATTCTCTCTGCAGCCTGAACGTTCTACACTCTCTGAACACATCCCCTTCTGCGTTCATGGGATTCCCTATCCTTCTAAACACTAAAGCCCAAAGCTCAGTTCAGGCTGAAGGGTGATCCCAAACTCTCTTTCACGGCGGGGAAACGGTTAAATCTCCATTTAGGGTTCTCTGTGTAGCCGGTCGGCTAAGGCAGCACCGGCCTAGTGAACGAGAGGTTGGCTGGCTTCCAGGAGTGCCTCACGACTGCAGACAATACCCACCTGTGTTAGGCAGAGGTGGGGGGATGGGCCGCGTGCACACGCGTTCAGCAGAGCTAGTTATATTGTCCTCAGACAGGCAGCCTGTGGCTCCGCCCCCTGTCCTGTAGCGGCCCACACGTCTGTCAACAGGCTCCTGGTTTGGATCAGTGTTTTTGCAGGGAAATGGCAGCCTGTTGGTTTGTGTGGGGGGGGGGACACTGAGGGCTTGCTAATCAGCGCCCGGCGTCTAATGCTAGTTTGTGTGCATGCCCCCTGAACACACACACACACACACACACACACACACACACACACACACAGACCCTCATTGGATCTCCCTCCAGCCCCTGTGTAAACGTGCCTGGGGCAAGGGGGCTTGGGGGGGGTGGCGGCTTCCCAAGGGGTCCTCACTCTCCGGTTACTGCAAAGAGGCTGCCACTGCAAGAGGGTTGCCATGGCAACTCTTGCTATTTGATTCCTGCAACAATACCAGAATCCTCCTCTTTGCCTGGGCTGCACACACACGCGCATGCGCACGGGCGCACACACGCACACACACACACACACACACACACACACAGCTAGACTGGGTGATTGGGGCTCGCAGCAGAATACTCACAATGGCTGATTGACAGGAATCCGGAGATTCCCAAGAACTCTATATTCTTCTTTTGTTCTCCATTTGAAATGGAACATTTTAAAAAGTAAAAGGTATAATACTGTTTAACCAAATATTAGCCATTTGTTGCTGTCATCCTATTTCTTTAATACTATATCTAGTGAATTTTATCTTCACAGTTAAAAAAACTTTTGCGTCAAGAGAAAAAAACACTGTAACATCTGCGCTTGTCAAGGGTTGAGTGATGAGATTTTCTTTTCCAGGACATTGAAGTGTAAACTTACTTTTACAGGCTCTATAGACTATACAAAGGCTATCAAGACTGCAACCAAACTGGCTTAACATTAAAAGACACACCTTTGATTGCAACCTCAACATGTTAAAACACATTCGACACAGCTGTGTCAAATAATTGTGGGAAAATTGTCCTTTTATAGAGAAGCAAGCATGGAATTACAGAGAAGTAACATACTGCCCATGAAATGCTTTTGAGAGGCTGGCTTTTCAAATCTGTTGTTTGATGTTATTTGATGTACATATATATACTATTTTATGATGCTAATGCTATGATCAGTTAGGCAACACATGACCGCAAGCACTAACACTCACCAACCAAACCATGGGACATCTAACGTACTCTGGGAAACACTTTTTGCTTTTAGAGGCAGAAAGAATCAGAGGCTCTGTCTCCAGTGCTGTTATCCCTAACGGCCAGTAATTGTACAAACGGTATAAAACCTTCATTGACGGAGAGTGCTGCCAGGAAAAAGTGGATCTAGACAAGGAGGCTATGTTTTTAAGAAGTGTGTGTGCCTGCTTAAATGTTTGTGAGAAGAGGCCTTGCTGCTACGGTAGCTGTAAGAGACAGCATATATCTGCGCTTGAGTGGACTCATGTCTCCATTTTAAAACGGGTGGCAAATGAGAGGAAAGAAAAATGTTTAAAAAGTGCATTGTGAATATTCACTGACATCTCAGAGGGTGCGTACTGTGCATCTGTTTGTATTCGTGTGTCTATTTTGGTTAACACCCGTAGCCCAGGAGTGTTTTCGCCAGACACAAGCCATCGTCCTCTTATCATTATTCACAAAGCCTTTTGGCTGAGTCAGCGTTTCATACTTGAAAGTTGTGCTGTTTGTGGGCATGGCTCGCCAATAGAGCGTGCGGCCCCTGGCAGGTGCCTTAATTCAGCGACATGATGTTCAGCAGCCATTGTTTCAGGCTGGTAAAACTGGTTCTACGCCCCTGTGGGCTGACACAACATAATTCCAGGCGATCATTTACAGTAGATTACAAAATTAGATAAACATGTTTGTGGAAATTAATAATTGAATCCCCAACACAGAAGATGCCATAGCTTTATAGAGTGCAGCCTTGCCGGGTGTTTCAGACCCTTCCCCCACAGGTTGTATACGCAAGGTCCCATCCTTCCTTTCCATCTCTCTTTGCTATTTTATTACTGCCTGTAAACATGTAAACAGATACATTGTGAGAGTGTATTGACTTGTATGTGATGCATCCCGATCAGCATCGACCGTGACAGTAGGAGCTTCGTGTGAGTTTAATTTTAACCCACTATATTGATGGTTGTTTGTGTCTTTATACTGTTGAGTCAGGATGAAGCCAAGACATATTGCGTGTATCTCTGCGTCTGATGGCCTTTGCTGGGTCCACTTAATATCATTAGTAGGGATTACAGCATTGTCTGCTAATCAAAAGAGCCAAGACCAATTATCACCCCATCCCCCATTTTCTTCAGACCAGGGAATAGACTGGAGCCAGCAGAGCCTCTCATTGACACTGACCAGATGCTGTGTAGCATTGGATAGATTCATCATACATTCAGGCCATTCACGTACGATATTACATGGCGCACAGTTTCTGGGGCTTCAGCCCTGAAATAGATTTAACGTCAGAGCTAATTATCACTGTCCCACAGGCATGTGCAAACAGGTTCAACTGACTAAAAGCACATGACACTCTTTAAAGGGGAATCCACAGTACCAGAAGCAGCCACCGCTTGACATCATGGAATCCTATTCAGTGGCAAGCCCAAAAACGCTTGCCGCGGACTTTACCTGACTTTACCTGTCAAAGTTTGTTTGTGTGGGTCATAGTGTGGCAACAGTAGTAGGGAAGAGCTATGTCCATTACCATAACTCCCTCTGCTGTTATAGTGGTACTTTCCATGAGCTTTTTATGCAGCCTTAGTTCATGACAGGAAACCAAATAGACAGGGATAAAAGTACACCCCTTGCACCCCCGCCCCTCAGCCCACCAATCCGTCACTGAATGACTCTGCCATAGTTTGACTTTACTTTAAAGCTCCAGAACATGAGTGTTTCAACAAAGATGCCTTTGAATCCCCTCCACCCTCTCCACCCATCAAAAGACAGAGCTGGAGTCGACCCAGAGTCCTGTCAGGAGTCAAATGAAGCCATAACAATCTCTGTAACCCCTGACATTGACTTGTTTCTTTATGCACGCTGCCTGTCTGCTTGCCTTCCTTACAAGGAACCAGTGTTTTTATTAACATGCAAAAATGATTTTATCTTGGGTAGTTGGTAAAGTCCCGATGAATGCACTTTGGGTTTCTTTGTCGTAATGGCGTAAGCAGTTTCACAGCAGCCATAAAATGCTAATGTGTTTTCGCTGAAGTTTCTAATTCTGGCAAGGACTGATGTGTGTCCTTGCTCTGGTAAAATATTCCATAGGCTTCTTTTCAGTAATAATCTTGTTTGAGATGAAAATGGATCTCAAGCCTTAGTCTCAGACAGCACTCTGCGGTTGGCCTCTGTGAGGTTCGAGGTAGGGCTGTCGCGATAACCACAAAATTGGAATACCGAGGTGTTGCTAACCCAACCACAGGCCGTGAAAAGCAACCGCCGGTACCGCAAACCGCAATGTTTACATTTTTTTTTCCCATGAGGCTAGCCCATCGAATATGACGTCTGATCTAGGGCGTGTGCGCTATCTAAGCAGAAATTCCCCCAGCCCCAT
>JAODUH010004942.1:0-10409 GCA_027564835.1 Typhlichthys subterraneus | reverse complement strand
ATCCTTTGTTCAAATGTTTTTAACTGTAAAGCACGTTGAGTTGCACATTGTGTATGAAAGGTGCTATACAAATAAATTTATTATTATTATTATTATTAAGTGGTATGTGCCCTCTATAGCCTATAAAAAATGACTAAACTCAGGTGAGTTCATTAGCACAGGAAATGCTGTACAGCTGCCGTTACATACGTGGGCAGGCAGCTGTCTAGGTCCAGACCCGTGTAATCACCGTCGGACACGTCCAGCGTGAAACTGTCACTGCAGGAAAAACCATGAGGCAGTTCAGAGGAGAGGGAGAGCTCATCTTCCTGGTCACAGGGGTCTTCTTCTTCCAATGACAAGTCAGCCTGACAAGAGGGGAATGCTCCATCAGCGCTCATGAGAAGGAATGTTGTAGTGCAATGTTATGTAACCAAGTACAATGCTATGTAACCAAGTACAATGTCATGTAACCAAGTACAATGTCAAGTAACAAAGTGCAATGTCATGTACCAAAGTACAAAATTAATTAACAAAATACAATGTCATGTAACAAAGTACAATGTTATACAACCTTGTAAAATGTAATGTATCCAAGTACAATGTCATGTAAAGTACAAATACTGCAGCACGCAATATGGGTTAATATTAACTGAAATGTTTTCTCCTCTTATAATTATTAGCAAACGAAATACAATATTAGATATACAGTAACAGCTTATGATCAGTAACATCTTATGATAACTGGTGTATGACCTTTTCAGCTATTAACAAATGTACTGTAAATCGCCTTGGAATAAAGTGTCTGCTAAAATGCTGTAAATGTAAACTAACCTTTCCATGGCACATTAGGGACACTCCTTGGGCTTGTTTTGTTTGTCATGGCCAATTTAGTGTGCATACGTTAATTAATTATTCATTATTTCAAAAGGACCTGCACCATGGCCCTGCACACTTGTTTTTGGATTGCAACATACAATGTGTAAACCTTCCTCGACCTTCCACATGCCAAGAGTTATTTCACTGCTGCCCACAGCCACCTACACTTAAGCCCTAGGTTTACACATTGCTGGAAAATGGTGCTGAGTGAAAGAGACATTTCCCATATATATATAAATATATATAAATATATATAAAAATAAATAACCCCTAAACTCCCATTCTAAGATCCCAATCTACAGTATAGCTCAGAATAAAAGGAAACAGGGAATGCCCATAGACCATGTGTTAACATGAAACATGAACAAAGTGTTAGCATGCAACTACCAAAAGCTCTAAAGAAAGATTTTAGATTATAGATATAAAAGGTAAAAAGCTATACAAATATAAAAAAGGTTTGAGTCATTCCACCATGCCATAAGAACGTCATTAACACAGAGTGAACCCATAATATATACCATTCTTAGCATTCAAGGAACTTAAATGGAAGGATGCAACAGAACAGCTCTATTTGGTAGAACTGGTAAAGAACTCCAGTATTGAATTGCGAAGGGAATAGGAGTTGGTGGTCGTCAGTATCGCAGACACTCTGAATCCCTTATTCACCCGCTGCTTCGAGTCCTCAGGCAGCTGGATCTCGAAACTAGGATTGTGGGCATTCAGAGGGGCTGGGTCAACTGAAGATGCATCGGGAGAGGTGGGAGGAGAGTCCACAATACTGAGCTCTGCAGTTGGAGACAGGCTGACAGTCTGGAAACAGATAAAGTCATTCTCAGTTATTTCTCACTGTATGTAACCATATTGGGTAACAAGACACAGGCATTCTAACACACCACATTCAGACAGTTCAAATATGAGCAGGCAAACGTGGTGTTATGAGCCTCATCCCTTCATCTGCACTATGTCACATAAGAGACTCATGCTGAACATCTGATACAGACCCCTGTAAGCATGTCAGCACTATCAGGAAGTCAGATAGATTTGTATTGGCTGTTAGCATTGTGACTCACAAGACTCTACAGGTATATGTAATTCTGGCACAACGCTAGTGCAGTGCTTTATTATCTCATTTTATTATTCAGTTTCTTTTAAGCAGTAACCATAGCTTAATTATTTAAGGAAGGCTTGTGTTGTTTAGTTTCCCAATTAATTTGTCAGTATATGGTAGCCGTCCGATTTGGTCAATGACTTATGTCGGCCAAGACAATGTGCATGTCAATCAAAATACCTCTCCTGTCAGGTAGGCAGGTTGTTGACCCAGTGTCCTAGACATTATGCAAGAAGGTCTGGCTCTAAGGCTAGTGTGGTGCTGACCACAGCAATATCAGAAGAGCCTGCATGGAAGGCTGAATGGATACCTGGGCCCATGTTCTGATTCATCAGTAGCCACAAAGCCTGACATGTCCACCATGGTCAATCTTAATAATACAAAACACTGACGCATACATTGTGGCGTCTTTAGGAAACAAGAGTTGTATCACTATCAATGACATAGTGTGATATGAAGCCATTTATGTAGCAAAACTGTTTACAAACGTGTGAGGGTTGTGCAACTGTCTCTATAAGTGTGTGTAATCAAATATGTCCACACATGTACAGATATACAGTATGTACTAGTTCCTAGTGGTGAGAATTCTGGATCTTCTGCGTGACCCAGATCTCTGATTCTTGTTCAGTGTAAAGAGCCAAATCTTTAAATGAGTCTTTTGGTTCTTTGGAGTCTCTGTTGCTCAAGCTGGTGTCACATGAGCAAATATCCGAAGATCTAGATAATTTGATTAATCTGAGACAGTGTGTCCTTGTCACGTAAACTATTGAAATCCTCATACTAGTAAGGATGTCGCAGTTGTTTAGATTGCACCTGGTGGTTGGCTCACCATGATAAACGTACAAAATGTTACATTTATAAATGGACCATTTAATCAGTGGATTGATTTATGTTGATTATTATGTTATTATTATTATTATTATTATTATTTACAAACAAATTAAGGATTAACTTTACAGACAGGAGTGGGGTAATAATATGTTTCACTTGAGTCTCTTGCTCAAACTGGTGCACGTGATCAAAGATTCACAGACCTTAAGAATAATATCTTGTGGTTATTTTGATTTCTGACACCTCCTGTCACATGAGCATCGAACGAAAGACTCACAGATCCAGATCTTTGTTTGTTTGGGTCAGTGTGCCTCAAGTTTACAATTGTAGCGGGTGGCACTATACAGAGGGCACTAATGAAGATACAAAATGTTTTTTAAATGATTTGAATAAAATGTATTTAGCATTAGTTTTGTTACATATTGTTTAGTCCACCCCAGCAATTGAGCTGGTAAAGGGCCAGGAGAATATCTGGGGCTGCCCTGGGGGCAGACTTAATTTCTCTCTTTTTTTGTATGTATTTGTTTATTTCTCCCACTTCCCATCTCAATCATATTTCCCTCCTGCATAGCCGAATTAGGTGAGCATTGCGTACCCAGTGTGTAGAGTGGTGTGGCACCAACTATCGTGTGTGTTGACTTAATCTGGTGTGAAAGATATTGCCGAGTGTAGTGTGGAATCTAACCACGGTTTGTAGCGACATATTCTTGTCGTGTGAGTGTCGTGTTCACCGTAAATGGTCGCATTGTATTTCATATCTGGATTGTTGGTTAAATAATGTGACTGGACACATTGTTGGGGAAGTATGTTTGTGTACTGTTCAAATAAACCATGGCACTTTCTCACATTTTGCATACAACACCTTTAAAGAGTTAGTGAAAAACTATACAAGTACAGTACACACAGTGTAAGGCGGGACCTACAAGCTGTGAGTGGCAGAGGATCTGGTTGGTGTTGAGAGAGTCTTCCTCGGATGAGTCGTCCGACTCCTCCAGGCTGACCCTGCTGAGGCGGGGCGTGCTGCCCGACATCTGGCTCCCCTCCAGGGGCTGCAGGTCGCTCTGGTCCAGGCTGTCTGTGGAGTGCCTCCGCACCCCCCAGTTAAAGTTATCCGCTGTCTCGCCCTGTAAGAGAGCAGGGTGCTTTAGTAACCATGGCTACCAAGTAGGTTTACGCAATCACTTCATGAAGTTCGCACACACACACACAGAAGTGCAAGTCAGTCAAGCAAGGCTACAGTCGTTGGGTAAGTTAATCCTTTGCTCTAACCCTGTGTTCAGGTTCACACACATGACAAAACAAAGAGCTTGCTGCTTTTCGTGTTCCTGGCTTGTGGCTACTTATAGGTTGGATCATGTGTTTCAGCAACGTGTGTCACGCTGCCTTCACTCCTGTTGGTAGACACCGTGTCGCATCAGTATTTACATAACATGCATGCTAAAAAATGCTTTGTCTCCTACGCTTGTCGTCCATGTGAACACAGGTTAACCAGCCATGGAAGGACTGGGGAACCTTGGCAATGTCCTATCCTGTTGTACAATTATCAGATAAGGCGGTTTTACTTTATCGTTATGCTTTTTATGACCCAAATGTTCTAGAGCTTGGATAACTGTTGGATATGTCATGTGGGTTTTTATCTGGACAATGTCTCAATGCTCTGGAGATGTGGGCCAACTTCCTCTTTCAACCAAAGTAACAAACAGTGCATTCCTGTTGTGAATTGATTTATACATGTCACGTGTTGAAAGGTAAGGCTTTAACTAAACAAAATTTAATTACTAATGAGTTAATATAAAAGCATAACTTTGGGTGGAACACTTGGCCATGGTGTCGTATAGATGTTACTGAATATTTTTCCAGGGACCCAACAATAGGCCAGAAACACCTGGTTTCATGATAATATTTTGTATATCTGCCATTGATTCCAGTGTTTCTCAAAAAATCTTGGAACATGTCTACAAAGGTTATACTATAGTCCAATTGTTATACTAAGTATGCCTTAATACAACTACAATATTGGTAGACAATCTGACATTATTGCTGACAAAATGAGCAGCTCAAAGCTAGTCTTCAAATCAGAATCTTATTTTAAATGCCTTCATAGACATTTGCCCCCAATATCAGCTTAGTAAAAATAGCTGGGTATTATACATACAGCACAGTAAAAGTTGGTATTAAAGACAGGGCTAGTCATTCTCAAGAAAGTTTGCTAACTTCAAACTCAAATAGAAATCCCTCCGCTCCACATATTGAAATGCATTGTGAATGTGAAGCCAAGCGACATTGTTGTGAGCGGTGTTCGCCACTTTGTTTATGTTCCTATTATGGAGCCAGGGCACAGAGATAACGGTAAGATAGTGAAATGCAAAAAGATATTTGGTGAATTTGACAAACTGTATTAGCTTACAATTAGCTTACAATAGGCTCTATGTCGAACGTCACATGACCAACCTGGAAACGGTACTCATGGCTTCCGCTTAGCAGAGAGAGCGGTAACTAAATTAGTTCAAAGCAATCTGACAGCGTAATTTTCACTTCTGAGTAATCAGATAACATAACGTAGTCAGTGCTCATTTTGAAAAATAATTATTATTGATAACCGATGCTCGGAAACCGATCATCAACCGACAATATAAAAGATATATTTAGAGTGGACGAGTGTCTGGCTGTGCGGCCGATGAATTGTCAATCGCAGAACTGTACATTTATTTAAAAGTAATGAGCAAAAACAGATAGTGTACAAGCTAAGCAATCACAAACATGTTCCTGTACAGTAACAGCTTGATCCGGCAGGCTATGTTGCTCCGGATTGTTTACATGCTGTACAACGAACGAACAGTGTTGCGTCGGTTAGCTGAATGCTCAATATGGTAGGCTACTCTGGGCTGGCCACTAGACACTAGCATAGTAGCCATGTTATCTTATACATGTTATAGTTCTCAGCATAACACACCTTGTCTATTGCTATTTAGTCCAAAATCAAACGTCTTCTTAGCTGGTAAGCATGTCTGTTAAATACAGACATGCAGCAGAGAATATATGACGTATTATCGTATGTTGCATATTCATCTTTCACAATTCAATGGAGATTGATAGCTTTAGTTTTTCTTTGTTCCTGGAGGCATCTTAAATAAAATAACACAGGTTTTAGCTCGTAGAGCACCTAACCGGAAGCGATGTGTACCGTTTAACAGAATGCGGAAATTGGTTGCACATAAAGCCTATATCTGACTATACCTTTAATAGTACAATTAGTTACCGTTAGTGAAGATACTGTACAAACATTACAATCTTTATTTTATTTATTGTATTTTGCCACTAGGTGGAGCTCATAGCCCATATGTGATGGAAAAGACAAAAAAACAGTAATCACATAGTTATTTAATAGAATTTCTTATATGTCAATAAAATATTTAAATTAGCAAATTCTAGTATTACTGCTTATCCAGTATGATTGCTGGTGAGGAGTAAATTACTTATAGGCAGAAAGTAAGCAACTCGAACTGAAAACAGCACAAGGCCCTAGTCAGTTATAGAGGCCAGTGTTACATGTTGTTGCCATTAGTATTTGGTTATGTCTATATCGATATTATGAGTATACTGTGCATCACCCATCACGCCTTCACGAGATGGAGTGAATATGTAAACGGTAGCCTCCACCCAGTAGAGAATAATACATAGCATGCACACACCCACGCACACACACACACACACAAACACGGTGATGTGCATTCACTTCAGCACAAACGTCTCCTGTGCCCTGCAGACTGTGCTAACAAGCCCCACACTTGTCTGAGGAGCACAGTAAACTGCACTGCACCATAGCTGAACTTACCTGTAGCTCCTAGATGGCACAGGCACAAAAAAAAGAGAGAAACCCAATTACACATAGCAGGCAGAGCTGAGTGTAGCAAAAGATAACAAGGATTGGTGGGATACACATTTTAGACAAGCTAAGCCCAAGCACTGCAATTCATAGATTCACTATATTGATTGTTTTATTTTGCCGTTTTTATTGTTTAGTATACTTTCAAACCATATTGTGCTTACAAATACTCGTGAGACAAGAGCAAGGATTCATGTTTTAAAACCCCAAAAGACGTTGCTTTGAAAATGTGTGTTGTTTTATATGTTTACACCATTGTTGTCTTTGAATAGAAGATGGATAGTGTAGCTTGACTTGAAGGCGCACTGACTTCGCTATAGCGCTCCCATAACTGCATATTTATGCCCCAACTCATAGATTATATTTGCCTCACAATAAGTCTACAAAAATGTTCCCCACTAAAGGGAGAGTAATATACATGAGTCTAAGAGCTCTGTAGAGGATCAGATAGTTGAGACAGCTAAGGAGGGGTGGACTAAGTCCTTCCATGCACAGCAACGTTTGTTTTACGAAACATGTAAGCAATACTATACATATGAGAATGAAGAGCCAGTGCTTTAAAACATCTCATTCACCTCTCCATCTTCCAGCTCCACATCCAGGAAGTCAAAGTCCCTGAAGACCCTGAACTGCTGCTCTGAGGCCGTGTCATCCATGATGTCTGGCTCCCTGGTGCCGTCCTCAGAGGACGTGAGGCTAGGCTGGAGCTCTATGAGGTCAAGCTCTCCGCAACTGGAGAAGATTACCTGGGGACACCAGTACTCTAGTTGACTGGGTTAATGTTGGAGGTGTGAATTGTGGTAATCAAACTATATATTAACGACTGCAATATGTGAGACGATGGATGTGTCTTACCGAAGGGTTCTTCGTAAGGCCCACTTCTTGGCCACACACAGACAACACATTCACCAGCTTTTCACGGGTTCGCTTCTGCAGAAGCAGATGCGCTGCTTAGCAAGTTGAACATGGGTGTAACTTAACTAATCATTAAACAAGTTTTCATTTAAGGTATAGTCAGCTATTGCAAGCTAAATGTAAGCTAATACACATATTGAACAAATATCCCGTTCTCTATGCGTGTTCCGGTATTTCTACACAGCCGTGGCTCTGTAAATAGTAACATAAACAATGAGGTGAACACCGATGGTATCAACAAAGCCGTAGCACTATGCTTTGCTTCACAATGCATTTCGACGTGTGAGGCGGTGCTCCGGAGTACTGTGGAGCGATACGGTTTTTAATTTGAGCTCGAAGTTAGCAGAATGACTGACCTTGCCTTTAAAATACTAAATGTAATAGTTGAGTATTTTGTTGAGTATATAATAGGGCATGCCGTAGGATGCTCCCTCAGAAGCTCCACACACATTGGACACACATTGCCAAGGCTGGGATAGTGTCATGTGGTGCGGTCTGCACCACTTTGTTAGTGTTATTTACAGAGCCAGGGCTGTGTAGAAACACCAGATTATTTTCTCAGCACACAGAACGGACAAATAGCAGATCGTGAGGCGACATTCTATGAATTTGACAGTTTGTTAGTTTACAATCACTGACTCCACATTTAAAACACTGCTGGTGCTACAGTAGCCATGGCGACCGACCTGAGAAGACTGGGGTCTCTTCCAGCTGACAGGCACCAGCACGTTGTTGGAGGCGGCGCCAGAGGAGTTCGAGGAGGTGCTGCGGGTCACTGTGACAACGCTGTGTTTCCCATCATCCACCGGGGCACCCTGCAGATCGTCACACCGACGACCGATTACTGGCGTCTAGCGACGCACACACACACACACACACACGCAGATGGAACCAGGTTCAGACCAGGTGGTGAGACTTGGATATCACTAATCCATGGTCCAGGCTTTCAAAGAGCTCTTGTTGGTCCTGCTTCACCATGAGATGGCTTATGAATGTTTTAACAGAAGATGTTAACTCAAAGTCCATTGATCCACTTTGAGAAAAACACCAATATTCTACTTACTTTTGAGCACATTGTTCTATATTATACGATTAAGGAGAACTGTTTAATGCTGTCTGTCTGCATTTTAAGGAAAACTAATAATTGTCTACTGTGTCTCAGGCTTACACCAGCTATTAGCTAACTAGAAGTTTGAACTCTGACTCTGTATTACGTACAAAGAACGGCATAATGTGCTGACAACATTTCCTGCCATTCATAAAGCACACAAATAGCTCACTGTCGAGTTCCCACACATGCATACACACCTCCCTGTATAATAGCCTTCACTTTCCAGCTTGGTGTCGCTTAGATGAATGCATTTGCCTTTCTAGCTCACAACTAATCTCAAGAGGTTTGTTAAAAAGAAAAGAAACAGCAATAAGGAAATGTAAGAAACCATTACTTTCCTAAAAGCAAAAACAGATTCCATGTACGTACAAGCACCACACCCTGGAATATGCAACGAGAAAAAAGCAGGACGAACATTTCTGCTTTTCATTACCAACCTTGCACACATCACTGCTAATACAAACTGCATCCTTACTGTATGTGTGATGTGTGAAGTGATGTATGGTCCCTCACCTCCGATATGTCAAAGTGGAAATCCAGCGTTTTCCCAGGCAGGGCCTTGGAGGACCGGTTCCAAACACGGCTGACGTCCTGGTGGCAGAGGTCACTTAGAACGGATGAGGGCTGCACCAGGCTGGCTGAGCGAGAGACCACCAGCTTCAGAATATTCAGTGCTTCTCTCCATTGGCCAGTCTAATGACAGCGCATGCACACGCACACACACAATTAATAAAACATTTGCTCACAATACATTGGCCACAAGTCTCTGAGTGTAATTCATTATATCCCACCAATCCTGCATATTACACAATTGGCAATAGAGGTGTTAGCTTCCATACAGGAAATAAGAGTCTAGATGTTTATTGTGACTGAGAAGAAGCAGAGGTTTACACTGTGTGAAAGGGCAGACTGTTTATAGTGTTAGTAAGGGTGTGTCTGCTTGGGCTGTGTTTTCCCTTGAACCAGGAAATACAGCAGACCCGTTCTCTGGTGCTTAAAGACCACTAATCACATCATGAACATGTCTAGGTGATTCATGTCTCAGTTATTCAAAATAAATATACAGGCGGAATGCTGCGAGAACACAAGCATTAGCCTGAGCTGAGTCTGAGGCTGCAGTTATACACGTGTACATCCAATGCAAGTTCAATACTTTGGTATAATAGTATATACGGAAATAATTTTTACACAATTACAATTAATTTATTAAGTTCAACACTTAATTTGTCCCCATAGGGCAATTGGTTTTGCAGCGAGTATCACATGACATACACACAAAAAGACACCACATAAATGTACTAATAATGGTAATTATACGCAAAGTAATTGTAAAATATTCCTAAAATTAAATTTAAAAAAATTAACAAATACTTTATTACTTCACCTGGACAAACTTCTCAATGGTCTTGAGCACCTCCATGTTGAAGGGTTTCACCTGAATTCCACTCAGATCCATGTGACTAAGTAGGCTGTAGATAATCTGTAAGAGGGTCTGTTGCATGCTGGGAACACCCTTTTCCAACAACTGTCATAGCAGAATAAAAAACATAAAATAATGTAGATACATTAATTTACAGCGTAATGTATCTCCGCTGGCTGAACAAAAAGTTAATATTAAATAAGGCCACATCGATACATAATTGTGTGCATATATATATATATATAATTGTGTGTGTGTGTGTGTGTATGTGTGTATATAT
>JAODUH010004941.1:0-10409 GCA_027564835.1 Typhlichthys subterraneus | reverse complement strand
TGCACTGTGTGTGTGGTGTTTTGAATGTAATGTTTCATTCTGCAGGAGATATGGGGCATTCTGTGGTTTGTGTGTGCGATTCATGGATTTGTGTGTAATGTTTTGAAAAAGGGAGAATAGTTCTGAAAAATGTGTGTTAGCAGTTGAAAAAAAACTGTAAAATAAATACTACATTCTAAAATAGAAAATAAACCACTGCCTAGCGCACCGGAAATTACGGATACATACTTGTGAATGACAATGGAAATCAACAATATCACTTCCCAAAAGTCAGTATTGAGCTTAAACAGGTATATGTATCAGACGTCCAGCACAGAGTTGCTTGTGACACAGTGCTAATGGAAGAGGCTGAGACTACTGCAGAACAGGCATTTGTTGGCTGCGGTCTGTATGAACGTGTCTGCAGCTACCTGAGCTATGATCATGTCCGGGCTAAATGGATCAAAGCTATACGTTTGAGTAGGCAAACACCTCTCTATAAAGCACAGCGCATGTGCTTTATCAGACTCATATCCAAACAATATCATGTTAAATTTTTGATAATTTTATTTTGGGAACGGGTTTTCTCTTCATTTTTTTAAATTATATGATTTCATGATCTTAAATCACATCATAAGCTGATTATTAAATCATAGTAGTAATAAGCAATATATGTTACAGGTAACCCTTTCCACAATCTGGGGGTTCACTATCACTAAAGCAATATCACGGTCTCACAGGAACACACATATTGCCCTTATGGTCCCTTTTCACCCTGCAAGACAACACAGATAGAGCTTCGCCGTGAATAAACAAAAGCATCCATCACCCAGAACTAGGAGTGCTCCCTGAGGGTTGGCCAATAACGTCATAATGATTTGGTGTTTGTGTGAAATATCTTCAGACAATGGCTCCACCTGAACGCATGGGCGCACTGATGCATGGGTGTGAGTTTCAGCACTACTAGTACCGTACTAGTATGTTACAATGTGCTGAAGGCGGTATGTCTATATAGGCTACTGTACATGTATACACACGCAGCCTGTTACCCCATAGCTTGTGCAGTGATGAGCTTCAGACGTTCTCTGATATAAAATGCATCAAATTATATTTGTTTGATGACAATTGTATGCCATCAAATCAGTCCAGTTCATTCAACTCATGAATATTTACATAGCAATGTTGGGATTTAGGGGTTTACACAATACTGGAGCATGCTTATTTGCTTTATAGTTCACTTTTAGCCGTGACACCGGTGCTTTAAGCAATTTTAAGCTCTGACAAATGTGTTCTACTATTTCCCTAGCGGGAAGGTTTCATGAATAAACATGACTTTGCTGTCTAATTTGCCATCAAGGTTTATTTTCAGGCAGTAAACACTTCAAATAATGCATCCTAGTTTGATTACTCGCTTAGTATTCCAGTCTCTAGAAGACCATTTGTATTGCAAATGGACGGATGGAATTACTATTATTTGTCTTTTAACAATGTCCATTTTCTAGTCCATTATTTACCATTATAAGAGATCAATACCTGTTTACCTGCATGTGTATGTGTCTCAGCCTGACCTACTGGAGTCTGGCCAGTGAGTCTACAAGCTAGCTACAATCTGAACGGTACAGCATGAGCGATGTGTAGATTGTAGATAGGTAGAGCGTGCTCCGTCACAGTGTGTCCCTTGAGGTTGTGTGTACCAACAGAAGGAACACACTATCAGATGGGACTGGGAAGGTCTGTTTACACCAGACCTACAGCTCGTAATGGCAGGTATAACTCAAAAGCAGTGGGTGATTACTCCTGCATGAACATATAGAAACAAACACACACACATACACACACACACAAAAGTGCCTATTTTGTATGCACTTTCACTGAGGTCCAACAAAGCGCACAATGTACACATTTAACTGCATGAAATGTACAATGCACACAATTCTTTTATGTTAAAAAAATATACGTGCACTGGAGGCGTAGCCAATAAAAAGGTGAATGCCGTTCCGCATGCGCTACGCGTTAGAACTTCGATGTAGCCTGGCCTTTAGTGTGAACACGCAACAAGCAATTTGGCAGTAGAGGCATCTCATCTTCTGTCATCACATAACACATTAACGTCTGTTATATTCCCACTAATGTGTGTATGTGTTTGTGACTAACTCACATATGACAAATACACACATGCTGTTGACATGGTAGGATCCTGAGAACACACACTGGCAATGCCTCAGGATTGGGTTGCACAACTCAGTTAAACTGCTTACCTCTCCTAGAAACCTTATGCATTTATAAAACATTGTATTAGTGCATTTGAAAAGACAATACTATAGCACTCAATACTTTAGAAATGATGTAGTCCAATAGGAGTTCTGTCCTCTGTATTTAATTAAATCAATCAATTATAATAATAAGACTAATAATAATATTAATAATAATAAAAATAATGCATTTTATTTCTGGGCGCCTTCCAAGACACTCAAGGACATTATGTATCCTTGGGTGTACATGCGTATTCTCAGTTATTGAAACATGTCATTAGTTTGGACAAGTAAAATAATTTTTGCGATAACTTTGTGGGGCTTCCTGTGAGTGTTTGTCCTGGTCAGCACCATCACGTGATGACAGTCCTCTTGGCTGTCCACCAAACGCCCTGCAGACTGACAGCATGTGTTAGCAATGCTAACTGTGAGAAACTGCATTTACACTATTTTCCCCTTGTCTTTCTCTTGTTACCCTTATATATTCTGTGTCTATGGCGGTACTCTTGTGCCTTGTTTAAGATCCCACCCTGCGCGCAATCTTCATCTCCAGTCTCTCTGAATTGCTCACTTTCTCAACTGAATTGATTCAATTCAATTCCTTTCTTCTCTTCCTATGTGAATCATGTCTACTCGTGTCTCTTGCTGTCTCCTTGGAGCAAAGCTGACCAATTGGCTTGACAAGAGGCACAGTCTTGCCAACACGTCATGAATGTAGAGCGATTGCAATACTGCTCCCGGTGCTCTGATTCTTCTTCCAATCTCCCGCTCAGATGTCCCCTCACCCTATACTCCCGCAGCACCTCCCACAGTATCTCCTGGTGGGATCCGGTCATACGGCTTCTCCAGATCCACAAACCACCTCCAGGATCCTTGCGAGAGTAAAGAGCTGGTTCGTTGTTCCACGACAAGGACGGAATCCGCATTGTTCGTCTTACAATATGAGGTTCGATTATCGGCCGAACCCTCCTCTCCAGCACCTTGGAGTAGACTACCAGGGAAGCTGAGTAGTGTAATACCACTGTAATTGGCGCACACTCTCTGGTCCCCCTTTTTGAGGTGTCAATCAATCCAAGGTTTCGTTCTCCCCATGCTCCTCGGGCTCCTTCAGCCTGGCCCAAGCTCCCTGCTATCTCTGAGCCCGCCCCTCCCTTCATGCTGTCACTCAGAGTCAGTATAGGATTAAAGAGGCTAAACGCCGCTCACCCTGCCATCAGGCACTTTGGAACAGGAATCACTGACTATAGCAAAGAAGGGGGGGGGGGTCATATTCTATGGTACACATACACAAACACACACACCCTTGGAGATAATGTTCAAGCATGCATATGCACGTGCATGTACGTGCATGACAGATTTAGATGAGAACAGTATGGTGGCCCTGAAGTGCAAAACACAACAATTCAAAAAACATTGTTGTGTTTTGTGAAATGTTGTGTTTTTTGGATTGTCGTTGTGTTTTGCAATTCAGGGCCACCTACTGTTCTCGTTTAATTCTGTACCGTAGTGCGGTCTGTAACATTCACGCAACACACGTCAATAAGTAACTACTCACCTTCCAATCATAGTAGAGTGCTGCTGCACAGCGGCCTCTAGGAGGCGCTCTAGTATGGTCCATTCTCCCATGGCTGAGGCCAAGACACATGCACTGGAAATACGAAGTCAGCTGCGGGAAGCCCTTCCTGTTGGCTTCCAGCTCGGGGGCACAACGGGGTTGCCCTTTTGCCTGATGTGCAGTGAGGTAGAGAGTCTTGGAGGAATTTTCTTCAAAATGGGACTGTCCAGGTTAAAAAGGGGAGGAGGAGAGGCTCAGAGATCACCCATTGTAGCTTGTGCGTTCCTCCTATCCTTTTATGTGGATGCCAGGCAATAACTTCCCCATTTCAAACACACAAACACGCACACACACAGGTCTCAAAGTTCAGCTGAACTGGCTGGATGGACACATGTCAATATGCTGACCACACATCATACAAATACTGTGTGTGCGTGTCCGTCCTGTCGGTCAGTTGTGCAGGTGTGCCTGGACTATCTTGTCCAAATGAGCGCCTGGTTCTGAGCTCAAGTGCAAATATCTTGTCTCTCTCTCTCCACCCAGTAGTTATGTGTCCAGTGCCTGTCCCGTTTGTTCATCTGACCCTCTAGTTGGCTCTCTAACAGATGGTCCCTATTCTTTTTATCCAGCCTCTAACACACACACTGACACGCATGCCTGGTCTGGCACGTACAGGCACTAAACACTGCATGCTGTTATGTATGGTGACATCACAATAGCACCTACTGAGTAAGAGCCCACTTTAGCCTAGTGCGATCATCCCTGAGACACCCGCTGAATCTATGACAGCATCTTAGTCTACGGTTGCTGGGTTCAGATCTATAGTCCTATGTTTGAGATACACTCATGGGAGGTGGCCATGGGGTCCCTCGCCTCTGTACTCGCGCCACTCTCCATCGTCCTGTCACTCGCTTCCCCTTCCGTCGTCGACAGGCAATATTGGTCCTCCTAATTTCGGTTGAACCTTCACCTCCTCTCCTCCTCCTCTCCTCGTTCCGATCACTCGCAGTTGAGGAGCGCTGGAGTAAGGCGCCCTTTCTCTCTCAATCCGTTATATCGCTAGCGCTCGTCGGGCACGCTCTCCACCCCTTTGCACCTCTTTTGTCCAGCATGGTAAACGAGAGGCGACGCTCCATGCTTTTAAGTCCTTTCGACTCTACCTCACCTTTTCACTCTCCCGACTTGCACAGGCAACCAATCTGTCTCCCTCTCCTCAACCAGGCAGCCAGCTAATGCATGTGTCTGGAGGATTAGTGAAGGGAATCTGCTCCTCCCTTTCGCCGACTCTTCCAACCGCGCCTGTTATCTCTCCATCATCATCCTCTCCCAGCTTTATCTCTTAATGGTAGGCTACAATGGACATCGCCATAGCACCAATACCAGATATCGCGTCTTATTAATGCAACCCTTCAATGTGTAATGCTACCTTTTTCGTTATTCCAAATGACGTCTTATTGCACAGAGTAGTTAGTGACATCACAATTAAGTAAACGATTAAGAAAATGCACCTGAAGGCTATAACTACCAATAGACTACGGTAACACTGCCATGACACCATTGAAATCCCAAATCAAACCTGTTTGTATGTCAAATCAATGGAGTTATACCTATTTAGTGATTTTAACAAGTCACAATATAAATCGCAATGCTGTTAATTGTCCATTTACCCATACCAATTAATCTGAGACAGATTTAGTTTATAAACACCCTGTACATAGTCAACATATTCCACACTGTAGCGCAGCAACAGGCAATATCAGTCTCACGTGAGAAGAGTAAGTGTAATATGCTATTATTAGTCAACTCATTGTGTATAGGCTATGTACAGACAGGGATGGGACGCATTTGGGCAGACAGGCACAGCATCCAGGTGGCATTCCACAGCTCAGAAGTTTCCCTGGGTACCGGTGTACTGACATGTGGACGTGAGAGGGGAACGATTGTGGTCCGCTGGGTGAGGGCCTTTGTGAATTTTTAAATTAAGATCTTAATACCGATTCAGATTAGAGGCTTTGGCACACCTCCATAAACCTCAGGACAGTACGAGTCCTTGCTGACAGCAGCAGGACCATGAATACAATTATGGTTGAAGCCACTGGTCTGGAATCAAAAATCACATGCTAACTTCCCCAAAGCCATTGTCCATTTTATTCCTACGAATGTTCATTCAATGGAGTTGGAACTGAATCTGGGTCACTTTGCATTCACCTCAGGAAACATTAGTATACTGTATGGAATGACTCAAGACACGAGGCATAAATCCTAACCATCTGGGAAGTTCACTAAGATCCCATTTGTCATTAAAATTTCAAATAACTAATGAAATCATGCGAATAGGCTATGACATTTACCTCGCAGACATAATTTCATATTGTGTTGTAAATATTATAGATCGATGGATCAGACAACAATTGTCCTCATTATAAATCAGATACATTCATTGTCCAAAGATGTGTTCAACTATGATATATCTGGTAGATTCTGATTTCGAATTGTACTGCAGTTGGCTATAAATCAAAATATAAAATCACTGTTAAACCTAGAAGTAATTTATTGTACATAATTCACAATATTCAAACAATGAATAATTACATGTATTTATCAGATACAAAAGCTATTTACCTCTTTTGAGAGACAAACAGAAATCCCACCTCTTTTAGTCTTGATGTGTTAATGATATCAATATAAATAATGTGATATGAGGCATTTGTATCAATTGTGATGGTGGATAATACAAGTAGAACGTTACTAAGGCCTTAAGTCTTAAAATGTTCCATCAGGCTCTCAAAGAGGACAAGACCGGCTCCACAACGCATTTACAATCGTAAATAACATCTGATGTTGAGAGCCTGCGAGTCGTCAAGTCTCCCTCAAGTGATCTCTTTGAAAGCCCTCTTCTCCACATACTTGAGCTTGAGTCTCCTCACAAATCTGCAATAGATGGGCAAGACAGATAGGAGTCAGAAAGAAAAAATGTTAGAGAATGTACCATGGCACTTTTAAAACAGAAATTACATTTTAAAAACCATGCACTCAATTGTAAATGCAGGTACACGTCTGGAACTAATACTGTGTTAATATCTGTTAGGTAAGTAAAAAGGTTAAGTCCTTACTTGGCCCTCTCCCTTGGTTCAATCAGGTTCCTTTTCTGTAGGCTCTTAAAGCGATCCTTGAGGATGCTGCCCTCTGGCTGCAGCACCAAAGCATTACAAGTGTTAAGAGAAGCCCATGGGAGATCAAACAATCTGAAATCACTTACGTTTGCCATAATTGTGACTACACCACTAGATTTGACAACATCTTCAAAATAGAATGTCACAAGTGGTGTTTTTCTGAATGGAGAAAATGTTTGTGCCCCATTAAAGTTAATTCAAATGGCTGTTCAGTTGAATGCAACAAATAAAAAAAGCAAATGCTACATTTGGAGAAGAGATTGTGATCAATAGTAACATTGTTATGTACCTTTAGTCTACGTAGAGAGCCTGCCAACTCATCACTCAGCTGAACCTCCAGGTCCTGGGCTGTGAACCTGTTGAAGAAAAACTAAATTATCAATCACTTTCCTCCTGGATACACCATCAATACACATGGGCGTCAATTTCGTTTGAACATTTGGGGAGCATAACGCTGGGGGTCTGAGGGTTGTCCCCCAGAACATTAAGAATCAAACACTTCAATTTATGGATTCTGGTATATTCTTATGGGACTATATGCTTTTCTGCATCAATGTAGGTTAGAAATGTATATTTAAAGAAAAACATTAAATACAGGAACCCTGGCATAATTCAAAATATATGGAATATAATGCAGTAAAAGTTATACAACATATGTATTGATTTAGGCATAGACCTCAACACACAGGCATGATTTAGGATGTACATTATGTATAAATACATTTTAATATATTAACCCCTGGACTTCAATAGCTTATGCTCAAAACTTTATGCATATTTAAAACATCTGTGTTTTGGGAAGATTTACTGTAGGCTAAACTAATAACTGACTTAAAACAATATTAGTCTACTAAACATTCTGGCTATAACTTAATAAAACTACTACTGGAGAACAAGACTTTGTTAAAGTCAAAATCACAGAACTGTCAGCTTGGTCTATAGTACTCAGTCAGCATCTAACAACCCCTTCCGGTTCAGTGAGCGGCTAATATGCTTAATGCACTACTACTCCAATATCGTCGGGCGGCCCAAGTGTGTCTTTCAAGTTTTTATTTGGGGGGGGGCACCCCCCCCCCCATCAATGTTAACAATGTGTGTGTATAGGCACATACTCTACACATGGGTTTCTAGACAACTGTTTGAAACAATCTTCACAAATGTGCTGTATGTGAATTTCTCAAATAAGTCAAGAGGTATCACTGTTGTTGAAGATCAGAGATACGCCGAGAATGTTTGGAACGATCTACTATTTGCACACACAGTACCTTGAGACGAGTATTTGGGATACCTGTCTAAATGTGTTGCACATACCTGAGTTTACCCAGGCGTCTGGGCTGGGACTTCTCCGCTTCCTGATTGGCTTTACGCTGTTTCTGCCTGTCTTTGGTTCGCTCCTCCCTCTGTCTGAGAGAGGCCTTGATGGAGCGCAGCTGGAAGAGCTGCTGATGCCTGTCCGACTTCTGTTTCTCCGTCAGACGCTGCTGCTCCTGGGGACAAGGTAAAGTGGGAAAGTGAGAAACCGTGAAACGAACCAGAATACCCCAGTCAGCACTGCATGTAAATAGTGCGTAGCTGTTCTGAAACAAAGATTGAAACTGGACATTCCGCGGCCCTCAACCCGTTAAAGTTACAACCTGACATTACAGCACTTGGGCCAATATGGGCAGGGAGCCACAGCGCCACTCGAAATAAAGTGGCACTTGAGTCGAGATATGACAAAGCACATAGCTGTTAAGAGATCATTAATGTTATCCGCGGTAGTATGTAATATATTATACACAGCATTTGTTCTGCTCCGAGATGCTGGTAAGCTTAGTGTGACATCTAGTGGAAGAAAATCATATAACTGCTATAATAAGAGCCCTGGGAAAAAAATCCCAGTTATCCATACACATACATGTAACAACATTTGTTCTCTGCATTTAACCCATCCCTCAAGGGAGCATGGGCAGCCGCTGTGCAGCGCCCGGGGACCAGCTCCAGGTAGAGGCCAGTGTCTCTGGTCAGGTGGCACTGACTGGAGAGAGTGAACCTGACACGCTTTTGGATAGTAGGGGAAACCGGAGCACCCGGGAGCAAACCCACGCAGACACGGGGAGAACATGCAAACTCCACACAGAAAGGCCGAGATGACCGGGGGTTCGAAACCGGGGCCCTCTTGCTGTGAGGCCACAGTGCTATCCACTGGGCCACCGCGTCGCCTAAAAGAAACCCGGTTGCAAACCGTGTCTCAGAAATAGAGATGTGAAGCAAACCGTGGATATGGAGAACCATTACACACCTAGCTACCACAGATAAATATAGTGTTGCGCACGGTTCCCACGAGCAACAGAAATAACTTTCAATATTACAACCATGCAGCATTTTCCCAAGTTTCATCATAGAGCATAAGAGTAATCGTGTATGTAGTGCAACTAGGGCTGGACAATAATTCAATAATGATATCTATCGCGATAGAAACTTTTTCGATAACTGTTTAAACAAATTTCCGGTATTTCAATAAACTATAAATTTGTCACTGAATGACGGACGCAGCAGTCAGCTCGCAGCTCTTACAGTGCTACCATTTCACTCGCAAATGCGACTAAAAATCTTGGTGTGCAAACATTAAAAACTATTTAGGCCCACTTTGTGCAAGTGACTTCTAGTTACTATGTTTGCAGCCCTAATATGCTCAGTTGCGCATTGTTATGAAATCCCTGTGTACAACCGTGCGGTGCGCACAGGATACCTGTTCCAAACGTGGTTCCACTTTCAACAGGGTGAGTGCGTAACTGTGTTTATTGTTACCATAACTACACTCCATCCATGCGCGTTGAAAAGTGTGTTTAGCTGTTCAAATCGGGTCTCGGAGCTGAACACAAACACACTCCCATATTACCGGGTAGCTACCTCGTCATTACAGCTAGCTAAAGTTAACAGGAAAGACACTAGCAAAACTGGTGGCGAATGATACGGGCTCATATGGTTAGAATGACGGGCTCATATGGTTAGAGGTGGATGTGCGATCACACCGCCAGCCAGCTTTAGAATTGTGCTGCGTGTTTGTGCAATTACGGTAAAGACCTGTGTTTACCATACTATCACGTGAACCTACATTGTATGCCGTCACAATATTACGATCTCAATAAAATTATGCATCGTTTCATATGGATATTAATCTAAATAGGAAGTTCTAAGAATATATCTGTATAGCCTAACTTTTAAAAATATATTCCATTAAGAATTTGTTTTGCTAAAATTTCTATATTCTAGCCTAGTTATGCTTGTTGTCCTTCTCTACCTTGAATACCTCCACATTAAATATGGAGATGTTTTTACATGAAATGGGGAAAACGTGTGGGAAAAAAAACAATATACCTATATGACCACATCACAAGCAAATCTACTTCAGCAGATATTTTATAATGGGTCAAACCTAATATTCTCTCCTTAGTCAAAAACCAAGCC
>JAODUH010004940.1:0-10410 GCA_027564835.1 Typhlichthys subterraneus | reverse complement strand
GGCCTGAGGTAGGACCGCCTACCTTCTTAACATTTACGGCCACGGAAATACAGAAATAAATAAAACAAGGAAATGTGTAAATACAATTATAAGACCAAATGGCCTGGGGACCTGTCAGTCTTGCATGAATTATTCAAAGCATTGTTTTTTGTTTTTTTATGTGTCTGGTGTAGGGATGGCACCGATACGATATTGAGATCAGAAAACGGTCCAATACTGACTTAAATAACTGGATCGGTATTGGTGACAATTGGACAGTCGTAACCGATCCATGTCTACTTGTCAAGCATCAACAATGTCTAACCTACCCAGGCCACACTATACTGTAAGCAGCAGGTTTCTAAAATGCCTCAAAGGCCTAAAAATAGAGATTGGCTGTCAACTTAACTTAAACCAAACCACTCAAACTAATGCATGCATCAATGACAACATTGTACTATTTCCTTATAATCATATATAGCCCATGTTACATTATGTTTTGCAGAGTTTGCAGTGTTCAAGCCTGATTGTTTCCCGGGTCCCGGTCTCTTCCTCAGTGACAACTTCATTTAACACTGAAATCGGATCAAGTACTTGGTATGCAGACTGGTGTTGCATTGGAGCTTTGCAATGGTCATCTGCAACCACAAAGCTGCTGATAAATATATACAACACTACTGCCAATATCAGTCTATTGATTTACTCTCTCACAAACACAAAACAGGTTCAGAGATCTCATGTGAACGAGGTAAGCTGAATAAAATGGTTGAAAACATGAAACAAGGTGGCAAAATAATATGTGTATAAAGAATAGTGAAACAGCCAAGATTTACCAATGGCAATCACAGTACGACCAGTACAGTATACCTACTCTCCTGGCTGTAAATTAGCAGGTGGAAAATCATAACCTTCTCTTATTGCTTTCGTTCATTAGCAATCCTCAAGGTGTCTGACAGCTGACAATTAGTGCTCCACTGTACTCCAGTTGATTGCATTTGCAGTAGATAGCAATTATGCCTGATGAAGGACAAATGTGACACAGTTAAGAAATGATGTCCAAGCGAGTGCTTATGTTTTGACAAATACTGTATAGTAATTACAGTTTGCCAAAGCAAAGCATCCTACACCAAATTCCATTATTTTATATGTATGAAACTGAAATTTTACAATTATAATATTACAACTGAGCCCTATTCCATAAAACAAGTTTACCAAATAAGCCAGGCTTTAATAATTTTCTAACTGAATTCTAGCATGCTGCCATCTTTTACTTAATTGTCCATTAGTCTCTCTATCAAATAATTATAGAAAAATAACTTTTGTAGATTTTATCCACACATTTCTCAACTTTTATTTAATTACACAAGTCACAACAAGTTTTGTTGTAGTACTTTCTTTCAAACTGAATCTGCTTGTTGGAGGAGGATGCATATAAATGGTGTTTGCCTTTGTCTTAATTTTGAAAAATTTGTATATTTCTCCTGTGTTGGATTTATCTTTCACCATCTTGTTTTTTGTATTGGATTTCTACATCCAGTGCATACATACAGTGTATCCAGCCTTTCCTTACGGAAAGTCTGGGACAGAGCGCTGGCTAACTGTGTCAGTACCCACCTGCTTGACTAGAGAGGTTTTTTGATTGACATGCACCACTCATTCACCAAGTTCACCAAGTTGGATGTTAAACTTCCAGTGAGGAAAACTAAACAACAGAACTCTGGCTGTTTTACAGGTATTGTAAATTTGTATAATTCGTAGGCTACGGTTACTTAATAATACATTGAACATTTTAATGAGTAAATAAAGCACTGCGCTATCGTTGCACCAGAAATTACGTAGACATACTTGTGAGTGACAATGCTAACAGCCAATGGATATCGACAGTATTACTTCCTGAAAGTCAAAGAGTGAATTGTCGAGCTTACAAGGGTATATGTAGCAGATGTTCAGCACAGAGTTGCTTATGTGATGTAGTGCTAATGAACGGAAGAGGCTGAGACTAATCACAGAACGCTGATTTCGCAGCCTACAGAAGCCAACAGAAAAAAACACGTGTGGTTGACCCCACAGGGCTGTAGTTCTCTAGCGAGACTGGTTGATATTGAGTTTGGTTAAGCTGCGCCGGTGTCTATATATAGAAATGCGTCTAACCAGCCTGTATTGTACAATGTTCCTAATGAAAACTGCAAACTGTCCCCTACACATTGTCTCTTCACAAAACAACACCCTCTCTTGTCAAATGTTCATGTGTTCGTTTTTTTATTTGCGCATGTGTGACCGCAGCCTAATAATCACTTTGTCACCTGGGGTCCCAGTCTGAAGTACCCTAGAAGGGTCTCAGTGTCTCAGTCAACATTTTTTGGAAATAAATGAGTCTCAGTAATTAACATTTGGCAGTAAACCAGTGCTTTAAACTACCTCATACTCACAGGATCCTGCATGATGCCAGGTGCACATAAGTTGGTAAATGAAACAAAACTTAAGAATATAAATATTGAAATGTCTGCCTTTTATGTATACTCCTTACAGTAGCAGTAGCATGGGTTCTGATTATGATGCTATTCCCTTATTGACTGGCCTTCAGTTCCAAGGCCAGCTCCTCTGCAGAGTTAGGTGTGTTGGTGCTGACCCTCTCCTGGTGCCAGCAACATCACTGTTATTATATACTGGTGTAATTAACATAATGAGGTTGAACAGTTTTACTGTCATGCTCTGCTTACAGTAAGTGCTTACAGCCATATATTTTACAGTAGCAGATCTTCAACAAGGAATCTGCGACCCCTAGGGGATCCTCAGAATTACTGAGGGGGTTCCGCCAATTTATTATCCCTAAAAATATATTCTGTCTGAAAATACACTTTAACATAAACACAACCTATAATTTGCTATAATGGGCTATAATAAAGTGAACTTGAATTGAGCTTTATCAAAACACTTTTAGCCTCAACTGATTTGTTAAGTTCATTGAAGACAGACTTTGGGCTTTAATCCCCACTTTTCTTAGCTGGCTTTATGGAACAGGGCTCCCATCAGGCCGGTAGACCAAGTGTGTGGCCAATCAGCATTGTACTCATAGCTATGTGGTTTAGGTGTGGCGAAGGCGACTTGAAAACAAAAATAAATAAAATCGCAGGTCCTATAGAAGTTAACGTAGGCGATGTAATATAGCCTCAGTTTTAGTAGAGTGTATAAGAACAACAACACTCTTCTCCCGACTTTTCTACTCAAGAGTGGATTTAATTTAGCGGGCTCTGCTGGGTCAAATGTTCGTCCAATCACCTGCCAAGTATTTTCTTTGAAAGCGCCTGCCCTTTTAAAACCGTTTCACCGGACGGCTCCCCAGATGGATGTGTCAGCCACAGATATCTGGCATGTCAGGTTAGGGTACCCCAATTTCTGTATCTTTTTAATGCACACGGTAGTGGCCCAATCTCCATGTCCCCTTCAAGCCCTCAAGCCCTGAACCCTCACAGACTTTAACGATGTCACCGAAGTGATCGAGTGTCCGACGCAAGGGCTCAAAATGCTATAAACAGTAATGGACAACAGCACAATGCAAAATATGACAATGGATAATCTATTTATTATTTTTGTCAAAACAGCATAATTAAGCAGAAATGCAGATATGTTTGATGAATAATCTAATCAAAGTGTGCAAAATAAAAAGATTTGCACAGCCTTCCTCAAACTTAATCTCTGGTGCGTTCTCATTAAGTCCGTGAGGCTTATTGGGCTGTCACAGGTTCTTCTCACACAGTTTTCAAGCCATTTATGCCCCCTTACTGTTAATCGACATTTTTGCAGACTGCCTAAGGGCACAATAACCCACAGTTAATTTGTTGTGACGTGATACAGAGGGCCGGCGTTATGTCCCTACTGGTTTTCAAGCTAACTGGTTTCCATGCCTTTCTCGTGCATGTGGTGTGCGCTCATTTTTTTTCTATGTTCTATCATTACCACATTCGCAAATAGGCAAATTGATGGGTATTACAATACAGCCCTCTACAAATCATAGAACAATTTTAAAATATATGTTGAGTTTGATTCAAGTCGATATATTACGATTTCAGGGGAAAAAAACAAATCACAAAGCAGGTAAGGTATCCACTAAGCCATGGGAAAATACTCAATAGCTTCGTCTATTCTAATAAAAATAAAGTACATCATTATTGTTACTACATTATTGTTTTCAGCAAGGATGCCACAAAACCAGTCATTTAATAAGGTTTACATAGTAAATTTACAATGAAAACTGGACGAAATGCCCAGGAAGGCTATAAATCTACATCTGCGGACACGGACGAGCGCTCCCTGTTCATTCCCGTAGAAAGTAGTCTATGGGCTTTGAGACAGCCCTAAACCCTCATGGATTTAGCGGGAACGTGCATCAATGTCTGTGAGTGTGGACATTGAGATTGGGCCAATGAAAGCACATGGTGCTAAAGTAGCCTACTACCCAGAATCCACCACGCTCCTAAAGGAGCAGTGTCCAGCAAAGACAATCACATGAATGATGTCCAATTTGACTTCTGTCCACTACAAACTGAAGCAGTAAATTCAAGTCAATTTTATTTATATAGCCCTTAATCACACTGCAATCTCAAAGGTCTTTCTATATTTCACATGGAAACAAACCCCCCCCCCCCTGCGCCTCCCAGCAGTCAGTTCTGAAACTTTGAAAGTTAAAATTCCAGCTTTTTTATAAACAATTAAAATATAAATCAGACTGTACATTGCTCCTCCGACCAAATGGCATCATTTATAACATGCGGGAGAGGGCTTGTTTGTGTTCTCAGTGCAATGCTTTCCTCACCAGAAGAATGTTTGTTTTCCCACTGCTACTAAAACAGTCTCTTTGTATCCCCGCAGACCTAGAGGCTTAGAGTAGACCATCCTGGACTTGATAGTGATGCAACCTGATGTTTACATCAGTGTATGTGTAATATTAGTTTTTCTTCCTGTAGCTCGTTCATGCACCATATAGATTCACTTTGCATGCGTGAACATAGCATTGTGGTAGAATAACATGTATTTAGCTTCCTTTCAATGTTGCAAGAATTCATGTGTTGACAAACAGCAGGGGCCAATTGTTACTAAATGTAACCTAGGATTTCCAAATCCGAATCAATTTGAATTTGATCCAGATAAAAACAACTGGCCCCTCGATCAAAAGTATCCAGATTAAAGCTTTGTAATTACAGTATAATATTAGTGATTAATTACTTCAAATTAAATATATTATTTATAAGTAGCTTGATAATGACCTCTGTTTGGGCTTAATGTATAATTGCTTCTCTTTATTAATTCAAGTATGTCATTCTGGGGTGCTGCCTGAGAGCACCACACATTGCATACGCACTGACAAGTATAGGGTGCTGTTGTGTGGTGCAGTCTGCATCACTTCTTGCATTCCCATTTACAGAGCCACAGTTGTGTAACAATACTAGAATGTGTTTTTAGCACGCACAAAGAAAAGATGGTGGCTTGTGAGGAGATATTCGCTGGATGTAAGTGCTGAGTGTACAGTATTACCTTAATATTGCTGACTACCATTCAATAAAGTGCAAAATATTTATAAATTTACAGGAGTACTACATGATACAAATGTTATATTATTTTAATTATTTAATTTGTTTACATTTTGTTCCTGAAATCCAACATCTGCTGTGATCCGCCATAGAACTATAGATCATTAGCAGATCATAATTCATACAGATTTATACACTTATACAGATCATCATTTATGAACTGTATCCAAAGCTTAGTAAAACATTTGGAACAACACAAACTGAAGGTTTGATCAAGATCCAAACCAAGATTTGATTAGGTGATCTAATCATATTTCAGAATCAATTTTTCTCTTTTGAGCAACCCATTCTCAAGATTTGATGAAATCCAGTCAAATTACTTTTGAAAAACTGGCCCCCAGAGGATTCTTTTTATTTATTTTGGCCTTCTTTTCTGAAATCTGTCAAGTTTTCCTCTTCCTACAGTACCCTCATCTATCCATCCATCCTCTCCCATTCTTCTATACACTCCTGTGCTCGCTCTGGAAACAAAAGCGTTTCTGACATGGTAATGTAACTTCCTTAACACTAATAATCCTCCACTGTTCACCTTCCATTCACTTTCTCACTACCTCCTTCTGTCTTAATACCTATTCTCAGAGGCCTGACTACACATAAACCTTTGTGGCCAGATAAGCCATTGACAGACAGACAGACAGACTCTTTTCCCCGTGGAGCAGGCGTTGACGATTTTCCGTCTATGACCTCTCATTGAGGTTGAGGCCTCCTCCCCGTGAAGGGACTCAAATCTCGCATCTGGTGACCCGTACGTGAGGGCTGTCCTGAGCCTGACTTGAGGATCAAAACAGCTGTGTTAAATTCAGGGAAAATAGAGCACCTGTTTGCTGGTGCATTGTAATTGATAATAAAGTGAATTATGAAGGTAACAGATTTACCAGTAAAAACACCCTAAATGGTGCAAGTGTGATTTCGACTCATGCTGATGTATTTCAAACCTCTGCAGAAGGCAATGTTTTTGTTGTTTACAATTTGAAATAAAATAATTAAAATCCTACTTCATACTTAATAGCCTCCAGAAAAAATCTTAACCACTCAACTCAGTTGAACCCATAATGCACAACACAAACTTATTAGAGGTTACTCGACCACTAGAAAGTCCTAGATGTCTGCTTGTACCTACTCACACTGAGGAATTACATTTAATTTGATGTACAAGGGATTAGATGCTGTTTCAGTTTCAGAGATCACACCAAATAAGTATTATTTTCAAATTATATTACATTTTTAAAAATTATGAAAATATCAGATCGTATCATTAGTAATCATTCCACGAAAAACAAATATTTATTGTTTTTGAAAATAGTTATGTCAATGTGACATGGAAACGCAATGGGCCTTTAAAAGTTAACGCTTACCTTTACGATCTGTAATGGCCATAGAAGGAAGAGAGGCGGGGAAACAGGCAAATTAAAAAAGGGTAGTTGTTACGTAGAAGCTAAACAGTTTGGTAACGCTCCTATGAGGATATGACAATATTGTCATTTCTATAAAATAATGGCCCAAGTAATGTTGACACATTTTTTCTCCTCATTATGCTGGCCACCTTTGGTAAAATCTCCTACGTCCTCAGCTCAATAGATCCTGTGATTATACCCCTGTAGTATAATGGCCTATGTATATGGCATAGTGAAATGAACATTAGCGATTAGCTCAACAATGCATATAATGTGGTGGTGTGTATTTGTTTACTTTCGGTGTAAATAAGTAAACATTCATCTTCAACAGGTGAGGATTATTTTCAAACCTCCACTGCCAACCACAAATAACAGAACTGTCTCAGTAACTTCAAACATAGTACCTTGGTCAATGTGTATCAATGCATATAGCATACAGTATTGCTGTAATTCAGAGGGTTCCATTGCTGCAGTAATGGAGCCATTCTGCCCTCCGGTGGTGGAAAATATTTTATCCTGAAAAAATACATGAAAAAAAAAGTATATATATAGTATATCTACTGTACACATACAGTACATATGATTGTTGCTATGTGTGTGACTGTATGAAATACATGCCCACAATAACCTGTCTACACAACAGCACACGAGACTTGACAAAAAAAGATCAATGTCACTGCTGCAATCTAGACCCACTAAGAAAAAGATGAAATTTACACTTATGTGATACTTAACATCAAGTCTACAGAAGGCATTCCCATAGGCCTGCCTGAGATCAGAATGTCATATTAGCTTTTGGAAAACCTTTGTATTTTGTTTGTCTAATTGATTACAGAAATGAGTAAAACAAACAACCCTTTTACAGGAATACTGTTTGGTCACTGAAAGATAAACTTTCTGACATCACATGGACATTGCACTTAGGCAGTGTAACCCACTCCACAACACATTACTGGTCAATCTAGTCATTTATCCCATATAATCAAAGGGTCTTCCTGTATTTTAGTGTTTTATGGTAGCGCGAATGCTTTTAAAGGTACAATGAAGGTAATATTCCAATATTCTGTCATTTTAACGTGGATATTTAGTGTATCCTTTGTGAATGGTCAAGGTAAGTCATTCCAATATCCACACACAATAAACATATTAAACTGCATATTTTTGGTTGTGTCTGTTTTGATTGTAAAAATATGTATTGATTTTTTTTCTTACTGGTGAAAGATTCTACAGGTTGTACTCTTGATGACTTCAAACGTGGCCCTCTGTACGATAGTAATTTTGACACAACTGGGCTGGCACCAACATACAGCCAAAATAGTCAAGTCAAAGTGCCATGCATTACGGGCTACACAGGTTTCTTCAAAATTACATGTTTAGGAAATGAATGGCGGTCTCAAGGTGCCAAATGTCAACGTAAGTAAATATTTTTATATGAAAGCAAATGTATTGAATCTGCTTGTTTTACAGTAAGTATAGTACTCTTATATTTTAAGAGTACTTTGTTAAATTGGTCGTAGCTTGCTTGGCTTGACACAATACATAAATATATAATTTAATTAATGTATTGTCAATCATTGTGTTTTACAGACATTTTTACGGAAGATGCAATTTGATTTATAATTAATATTAACAACAATATATGTATTCATAAATAAAGTTGTCAAAAATTCTTAATCCATAAAGACATTTAAAATCTTTACTCCAATGGCATAGTAGTCATATTAAGGTTATCCAAAGACCAGTTAAGTGCATTGGTCAATAGGGTTATAGTCTCACTGGGCCAGACGTCTATACTAGGGTTAGGGTTAGGGTTAGGCTTCTAACTATGGCACTAGCTGAGAAGCCATATACGTCAGGGGAACATTGTGTTTAAAATGTCTTATATATTATATTTTAAGCATTAATATTAACAGCAAACAACAATTTTCTATGTAGAGTAATGGGCCTTTCACAAAAAGCGAGTTAGAAACACCCAGGGGCGGGTCTGTGTCAGACAGCTGACCCACATGGCTCTGAGCTGACCATAACATCAGAGACGAATGATGTTTCATTAACAATAATGGGAGAAATCAGGATTTAGCTACCTGATGGTTTCAGTTTCTGATTAAAATTAAGTACTATTGAGTACAGGTGGGGATGGACGACCTTGTCTTTTATATCTGGAACTTTATTTTCACTTTGGAAACAGTTCTCAGTGTAGAGTCAACACTGTTGACTGCTTCCACCAATTTTGCCCATGTTTTCTTTCAATATGCCTATAGGCCTATGCGGTGCTCAACCTCGATATCTGCATCTCAATTTCCCATTGAATGATCGGCCAGCAATAACCTATCATGCCAGATGAATTGTTGTTACAACTTCATCTGGGGAGCCCATTGAAACTGTTTGTAAAAGGCAGGTAGGCTACTTCAAAAAAAAAAAATGTGTCAGTTGATTGGATGAACCATCTGGTCGTTTTCGGCAAATTTCCTAAACCACGCTCATATACCAATCAATACGATGCAGACTGGTAGGTTCAGTTGCTACTCGGACACATTCGATATGATTTCCTTTCCAGACTGATTCTCATGGAGAAATTAAACTGAAGCTTGCGAGAGGCTAGGCCAACAAGGCCCCTTGTTGTAAACGTTTGCATATTCATGTGCTATTTAGCATTTGCCATTTATGGATTGTGTGACGGCACTGGGAGGATCAGACAGTTGTGCTTGCACACACATTTCAACGCATGTTGGTAGGATATATAACGAGTCAACTGTACAAATTATAGACTATATTTAAATCATAGACAAATGTGTAGTAAATGGTTTTATAAATAATAAAATAAAAGTGAGCATATGCAGATTGGTCATACGCAAGGTTTTAGGATGGAAGCTATGATGAGTTGCATTTTGAGGCCCATGGGTTTGGGTCTGCTTATAGCACATAACCCCCTTGCTGTATGCCCGTGATGATGTGCATTTTAGATAGCGATCAAGGGATGCATCCGAATCGGTCGATTTACACTCAAAATTTGAGATTGTTGGTAGTTGGTACATTCTAATGGAAGGTAAGGAAAACATATCGTCGCGAGAATCAGTCTGGAGAGCTTGGAAATCAAGATAATTCAGGCAGGTAAACCTTGTGTAGTTTAGCTACAGGCGTGGTTTAGGAGTGACTTAGGCGTTTTAAAAAACAACTCGAGTTGAAAACGCCTATATGATACAATATTACATTGGTTTTATTAAAATTTATTAGAAGAGCAAAGATTTTCTTAAAGGAAAATATGCTTTCACTATTCTCCTGACTTTTCTACTGTGAGTGGATAACAGCAAAATGCTGGTTCACTATGGAGGACCAGGACTGCCATAATAACAAATAAATAAATAAATATATTGTTCTTTCTATCACGTAAACTCAGTCTTGTCTTTATTCCCCCTCAATCCCCTGCATCAAAGTCTCAGGCATCAGCG
>JAODUH010004939.1:0-10410 GCA_027564835.1 Typhlichthys subterraneus | reverse complement strand
GCTTGTCTGGTTTTGAGAGGATCTGTGGTTCGTTTTTGAAGAATGCTGTATAGAATGTCAACATGCATGAGGGCAGATTGAAAAAAAGACAAAAAGAAAGTAAAGGTCACATCTCCTAGCAATGCAGACAGGCCGTGAGCTTGTTGGATTGACTCGCTGTCCCATGTCTGATCATACCGGATTTTTTCAAAACATTGTTTCAAAGTGTCTTGGTGTTCAAACACGGTGTGGATAGTGTGGCTTTTAAAGTTCCACTGCGTTTGTTCTGAAGCTGGAATCCTCCTGCCACACACTTCAACCAGGACTGCAGTTCTCTTGGGGGACTTGGAGAAAAACGTGGCAAAAGCAGAGATGTTCGCAAAAAATATTCTAATGGGTGTGAGAGATGAGCAGGCCTGTTGCATTACAAGGTTTAACTGATGGGCATAGCAGTGTACAAAGTGTGCGTGCGGGAACATTCCCTTTAACCTGGCCTGCAATCCAGATGATGTGCCGCTCATTACAGCTGCCCCATCGTACGTCTGTGCAATCAGTTTGTTTTCCAATTTATAGGGCTGGAGATTCTCCCTCAATAGTTTGTCGAGACCAACCGCAGTTCTGTCCACTAACGAGGAGAAACAGAGAAATCTCTCCACAACGGAACATTCGGTGACGTACCTGAGCACAATCACGCACTGGCTTAAACATGCGACATCAGTTGTCTCGTCAGCTTGCACAGCCACAAATGGTGCCTGTGAAAGTTCATCCGCCAGTTTCTGTCCATAAACAGCTAACATGCAATCAAGCAACTCATTTTGACTAGTCTTAGACGTATACTTCGCAACCTGTGTGTGACAGGTGGTCGGCTAACTGGCCATCTAGAACTGAGAACTAATCAACGAGATCCAGAAACACGCCGTGCTGGAGAGAAGTCGGAGATTCATCTGACCCACGCAGAGATAGCTCATGTGCCCCACAAAATATTATACAGTCCACAATCCGTGATAGCGAATGCCTGTTTTTTTTTTACCAGCTCGTGTCTCTGTGCAGCGATGCGGTGGCCCTCATCGAGTTGACAGGCGATGTTAACTTTACCCAGAATTGATAGCTTTACGCTATTTCCAATGTGACTTGTGCTGCATTCATATTTCTTAATTTTGTCGGATAAATGTTTCAAATTCACAATTCCTTGTTGGGTCCATGCCGTGTCTCCACCAAAAAGCAAACAGGGGAAACAAAAAATAGCATTCTTAGCTACACTTGCCGTTAGCCAGTCCCTTCGCTGAAACCACTTAATACAAAACCTACGATTTTGTCGTTTGTCTTTTTGTGTTATTTTAACATCTTTTGGATGATGTGCCCCCAGTCTCTTCACTTACAATTTTTCCTCCAATGTCATTGAAGAAAATGAATTAGAAAGTAAATAATCCACCTGACTTATGCTAACGCCCGCAATAATTTGCCAAAGTCATTAACATCTCCCATTACACTCACACGTAGAGTGATATGCTACTGTAGGCCTACTGTCCGCTGTGATTGGTCATAAGTGACCAGTGGGCTAAATGAATATAGCCCACAGCCCACAGGTTGAAAAAATCAAGGGGGCGTAATACGACACCTGTCACTCATAACGAAGATGAGTCATAGACTGTATGAATGGGGGATGACTAATGCATTTGGGCTGTAAAAAAAGAGCCCTTACAGATCTAACCAGCGTTTTTCTACAGACTCGTTTGTGCTGTTTAACTGCTCTACGTTCCACCAACATTTTAATCAATTAGTTTTTTTTTTTAAACAATAATTTTCAAATTGTTATTGAGAAATAGTTTTATTTTTATTTTTATTAAACAATACATTTTCTTTTTTTTACTGTAAATATTAGGGAGGGCTTAGCCCTATTAGCCCATTTATACCAGCCGTCCCTGCTTTTAACCAATATTAACTTTTATTGCATGGCTTTAACAGTATTGTTAACATTTTCCAGTTTCCTCCTGTTCCCATTAGCTTACATTAGCTTAATTTGCATTGTTCCATTAGCAATGACTTTGTGTGCTAATCTTGTACTGTTGAGTTCATGTGCTATACTACAGATTTTATTAAAGAAGACATTGGAATTAAATTGCATGTAAACAACAAAGAGACTGTTAACCCCATTAAATCTTTAGTCTCTAAGCATTATCTCAGTATTACTCTGAGGCAAAAATCGACAGTAGAAATGTGTGGAAGATACCTGTTTTCACTACGTAAAAAACCCCACGTGGGGCATTCATACAGTGTGCTCGGACAAGTGATCTGAAGCCAAGCCAATAAAACCTGGCAGACGCACGCAGGGTTGGGCAGAAGAATTACACGTGTGTGTGCGCACGTCACGTAGGAGATCAAAACTGTGCTCGCCGTACAGGCGTTAAGCCTCTATAAATGTCTGACAATAGCCCACAAAATGGCAGTCTCTTGGTGTCACATGCTTAGGCCTTTTCCTTAACGGTGGATTTAAGTGATTTATAGCTCATCGAAATCACCCAATATGGCCCCCAATGCACACATACTGTATAGTAAAAATGTTATGGGTTCCATGGTGTGGTTAGGGTATAAAACGTATGAAGTATGTCCCTATGCCTCAAATGGAACGATGGTGCCATTGCCAAGGAAGAAGTTGATGAATTCTTTATTCTCATTCAGAGGAAGGCATCTCTGATTATTCCTTTCACATCATATTCAACACTAACCATTACTGCATGTTCCCCATCAACCCCCCACCCCCAACACACACACACACAAGTGCATACAATCTTTTTAAACAAACACGACAATAATTCCTGCTCATACAGCGCGGCAGATGTCCCATTCGCTCTGAATTAGAAAGAAGGGGTACAGAGTTGTGTGTGAGAGAGAGAGAGAGAGTGAGAGAGAGAATGATTCACAAATAGCCACACACATTAACTAAGGCGGTCGGAGGCGGTTGCAGTTTAGAGACAAAGCAGAAAAGGCTGGCTGCCTGACTGACTGCCTGCCTGACTGACTGACTGACCGCTTGGCTGACTGACTGCCTGACTGACTGACTGACTGACTGCTTGGCTGGCAGCATATGCCTCTTGAGAAAGCACTCTCCCACTGGGTGTGAATCTCAAATCTAACAGCTAATGGCAACTGTTGCCCCAAGGTGTCACAGCTGACGACAAACTAATGCTTGCACACACACAGAGTTCTGTCAACACCCCACAACGACCCTGTGGGCAGATATCAGCAAGATGGACTCACACAAAACGTGCTATTGAAACGAAATCGCAAAAGAAAATGATGGCTGGGATTTATATTTTTTATGGGTTTTTTTCTCTTATTTGTGTGTTCTTGGTTTTGCTTTGTGCTTTTCATCCTGGTCTGTGGCAGCTTGGCTAGATTAATTTTACAGCAGGCTGCATGTAAAGAATAGGACTAATATACTATTTATTTTCAATGCTACCGACAATGGACTAAATTATTTATTGTAATTAAAGGTGGAGTCAGTGATACTGGAAAAAATATATTTGAACTCACAAAACAAAAACCCCTCTCCCATCGAGCTCTGCCTCCACATTAGGTATGCATTGCTGTGGTTGGACTAGTGTTGTGTGGTACGGTCTAGGGATGGCACGATCCAGTGTTTTCAGTCCCGATACCGATACAGATATCGGCACTTTGGGTATCAGCCGATACAGAGTACCGATCAGATTCCAGTGTTAAATTAAGTTTTAAGTTATGTTGCAAAGTAAATGACAGCCAATCTCTATTTTTAGACTTAGGATGCATTTTATAAACCTGCTGCTGATAGTGTGGCATGCGTAGGTTAGACATGGATGATGCTTGACAGCAGACCTACGTGTGTACATTTATTTAATTGGATCAGCCCCATGGATCGGTTACAACTGTCCAAATGTCACGATACCGATCCAGCTATTTAAGTCAGTATCAGACCGATTTCCGATATCAGTATCGTATCGGTGCCATCCCTAGTGCGGTCTGCATCAGTTTGTTTGTGTTCCCAGTTGAAGAGCCAGGGATGTGTAGAAACACCAGATTATTTGTTCAGCACTCACACAGAAAGGGCCGCTAGGGAGGCTGTGAGGAGGTATTCCCTGAATTTGACAAAAAATATTATTATCTTACAACCGCTGACTCCACCTTTAAAAGTATAATATACTGCAGCATTGCAAACAGATAACACATCTGAACATATCCTCGAGCAAGCATCACTACCATGCAGGCATCGGTTGTATCACACATCCATGGTATCTAGCCCGATCTCAGAACCCATCAGTAGCATCTATAGGCTAAGCCTCTGGGAGCAAGGAACAATATTTTTGATATAATTCCAGGGTTCTGGATATATCCTGGGCAAGACTTCTTCTGTCCACTTTTTCTACTTGAAAGGCGAGAATTTGAGCTTGAGTTTGTTACATTTTCGTTAAGTTTGTCATCAAACTATAGCCGTTTGTTTTTCCGAGATTACATTACTCTGTATAAGTAACGTCTGAGTTTGTCATTGAGTTAGGCCTACGTAGTTGGACATGTCAATCAAACTACGTCTCCTGTCAGGTAGGCGGAGCTTGACTCAGTGTTCCAAGCGTCTTGTCCAATTCAAACAGACTCTATTCATGCTGTCTTGTGTCTCTGTTATTTTTCTCTTTTGTAAAATAAATTTTAAATCATGACAGTTCATAGTTTTGTTTAATTATATACAGTATATTTTTATTTAATATTATATTTTTTATTTTCTTTCTCCATAATTCCCCTCCACACAAGAGGCATTTGCAAGGCCTTCATTGTAAATAACAATATGTTCTTAATTAACTGATTTTGCCTAGTAAAATATATGTAATAAAAAAGACTACATAAAACACTAGTATAGTAATAATGACTAATAATGATTAGTAGTAATAATAGTAACTGGTGAGGAAGAGCACCGACTCGCGGGAGAAACCCCCGGTTCTTCTTTTATGCAGGATCCCCCACCGGGCAGAGTGTGCATTAATAATCACATATACCGCCCCTCTGTGGCAGCACAGAGCAACAACAATGGGAGTGGTGTGTGTGTGAGTTTGTGTGTTTGTGCGTGTGCGTGTGCGTGTGTGTGTGTGTGTGTGTGTGTGTGCACGCCTCCATACTTTGCCATGCACCTGTATGTCTGTGCTTTGTCTGGGTTCATATATGAGTAATACGCAGAGAAACATGTGTTGCTTAAATGACCTTTCCGCCACACGAGTAATTAATCAGAGCGTGGCTCCGCTGCTCCTGGATGAGGCCGGGGGGGGGGCTCCGTACTGGGCGTACACCTGCAAGGGTTGCCACCGCTCTGGGATCAAGCGCGCGCATACACCATCACCTTGATCTATGGTTGGGTGGTGGAGCTGCATTAGTTTCCAGAGAGAGAGCGAGAGATAAAGAGAAAGAGAGAGAGAGAGAGAGAGAGAGAGAGAGAGAGAGAGAGAGAGAGAGAGAGAGAGAGAGAGAGAGAGAGAGAGAGAGTGAGTTTTGGCTTGTCTCTAAATAGAAACCCACACGTTCTTGGACAGATGTATTGGGCCTCCCTGTTTTACTCTTGTTGTCTTGTGGGTGGATGTTTTAGTGGAGTGTTTCACAAAATCAAATTAGGATGAGGGTATTTGTGTTTACGGATACTCTGTCACTGAAAAAAAACAGCAGTTAAGTAATACCTTTTTGGCAGAAACAATAAAGAAAGACCCAGTGGATTGAAATAGAATATTTTCAAAAAGAAGAAAACACTTGAGGCTTTATTACACGAACTGACAGCTCACCCACGCTGTCCCAATTAGAATAATCAAAAACAAATTAGGCTGTAATATCTCCATAAATGCAAATGTCCATTGTACAGTATAGATTAGATTTCCAACAATTAAACTTGCTAAAAGTAGCAGGCTGCACAATTCAATGCTATATTGGCATATTGTGTATAGCCAAATCCATTGGCACAAAGCAAAAACAATTGAATTGGCACTTGAGTATATTCTCTAAAATGTCCTGTTATTACTTATGAGTGCTATCCAGCCTATACCACTGGTATAATACCAGCCATACCACATACCTCCACTAATGCAGTTAGGGGGGAGGGCCTTTGCTTGCTGATCTATGTAGGACAAGCAGTGGGGTGTTTGAATTAAGAAATGAGCAAGATGAATGCTGGGGATATGTTAATCTGAAAGCACTTGACACCGAGGGTTTGTCGTCCGGCTGCACAAAGGCTAGAGCCGTCCTGCCTGGTTTACTTTAGATTCAAAAAGTGGCTAAATTGAAAATCGTGAATCACTCTGACACCAGCGGTGCAAGATGGATTACTCCAGTTAACAGGCTCACACTTCTTTACTTTGGGTCCTTTTAAAGAAATCATACAAAAATTATTTTCTGCGACAGTCGAATGACCAGGGAATCATGAAAGAAATAGAATAAAGCAGGCTGACACTCTGGCAGCTACAAAGACCATTTTTATCAGCACAGCAGCACTATCACGGCCTCATCCTTAGCACAATGAGCCTGGCTGAACATTTGATCAGCTGTCTTGGGTATTCAGACCTCGCCGAGCTGCACCTACCTGGGACAAGACGGTACGCCTTTGAGCGCGGTGGGTGCCTCAGATACGGCCTTAAAGAAGTGGCTGCATGATGTTCAAACTATCAAGCTATTTAATTAAAGCTCAGACATACGGATGCTATGAAATCGTCAATTACAAATTAAGCCTGAACGAGACCTACAGCCTACAGTAATATGTATATCTTCGTAACATGACCATATATTACAGTAATATTATGTATATGTATTATTATTATTAATATTAGTCTAATTTACACTAATAATACAGTGGGCTGACAATGTTACAGATGTAAAATCACTATGTCCATTACGGCAAAAATATGTAACAAAAAACTGGGCAGAGAAATAAATATATAAATAAATAAATAGCTGTTTGGAAGCTGAACCAGCCTTTTCAATTTCCATCATAATGTTGTGCATTATTGCACGTGTATGTGCACACATATGTGCACGTATGTGAACCTATATATCACTGAGCGCATGTTTGCATCTGTGAATGTGCGTGTGTGTTAGTGTGTTTATGCGCACACTTGTGAGATAGCTGGAATGCATGTGCTCTGGGTGCGTGCGTGTGTGTGTGTGTGTGTGTGTGTGTGTGTGTGTGTGTGTGTGTGCGCGTTTCATCCTTACTGTCTGTTTGCTCATTGCCCCGCGGTAATATCAAGCGCCGCAGACACCTGAGCCCACTGGGGCCGGTGGTCTGAGCCTCCGGAGCGGTTGGCCCTGATTGCTTTTCTTCAGTCTCCGGACTCAGCCCTGTATATGCCATTAACCAAGGCTACCAACTCTACCACGCTATTAACCCTGTATTGTACGCTAGCACATACACAAGCTGCACGCTTCAAACACTGGGCTGGACTGTTAAGCCACGCCCATCCGCACAGCCGACTATCTATCAATGTTAAAAGTTATTTCAAAAACACAATGCGTGACAATACTGACGCTTAGCGGACCAAACCTGCATTACATGTTGACTGTACAACATGATATGTAAAGACCGGCTAGTTTACAACATTGATTTCGAAACATTGTTTCGAAGGAAAATGTGACATGGACCTTGCTTGCCCTTGCGATAACGTAGGCCTGCTACAAAATAAAATGTAGGCCTAATGTTTTCCAAATTGGAGGTGGCACTTTCGTTACGTCTGAATGACAGGTCACGGGAATGCTATGCCACCTACTCTTTTCTGCGAATAAAGGATATTTGCATGGCTCGACGTTGCGGAAGAGGGAAGACGTTGATCTCCTAGAGGGAGGCGCTATGACGCCAGAATCATTTCAAAGTTACTGTAGCAGACTTCGAAAAAGCACAAACACTAAAAGTTTCTATTGGGTATTAAATGGAACACGGCCTGGGATGATCAAGGTATGTTTCCTATACGATCCAATGTAGCCGTTTTGCGTGAAAGGCTAATGTGTAACTATTGAACCGAAACAGCTTTTCATTCTCTTTGACAGGTAGGCCTAGTCGCGTATATTTCCTCTGAATTTAGTTTCCTCCACAATATCGGAGTATAAAAAGCTATCCATAGGCGAACATGCTACTGTATCTAACCACCCACTACCGCCACTGTGGTCAGTTTAGCCGTATGAAACGTTTTCCTTATTTTGTCCAATGTCTGATTAATTCAACCAAAAGTGAGATGACTAGATTTCATGGCAGCACCGACAACGGTTTTTAGAATAGAGTAGGCTTATGGAAGGCATGGGATGTGGGCGACACGTTATAAGGAGTCCACATATCTACAGTAGCCTATCGTGTAAGTTACACCATGACTGCATATCTGATCAAGTGTAATTTGTTTTGTTTAATAGTAGTCATCGATACTTATCCCGAGTCACATCCAATACGTTTCCTATGCTGCTGTCCCGAGTGCAGCAGAACATTAAGTCCAGCCACTCCAGAATGGATCGGGAATGTCCCAACCAGAACTCTCCTCCGGTCCAACTGGAACCCGAGGACACGGAACTCCAGCTGCAAGTTGACTTTTTCAGGAAGCTAGGTGTAGTGACTTAATGCTTAAAGTAATGACCACACACTTCCATATATGCCTGGAAATAACTATATATATATATATTTCTTTCTATATCTCTGCCAATGCATACAGCCATAGACTGTAAACAGTGCTTGCATGAAAAAAGTCTAATTCTACATAGAAAAACTATTGTTTTTACTGACCACTCCTCCTAGCGGTGTATTAAAACATTACTACTAACTTAATAAATGCTGACACCTTGTTATACATCACAACGCTAGGCTACTCGTCGGTGGAGGTAAACGCTGCTCTAAAAAAGCTAGGCGTCGGAACAGACACCAACTCGGTGCTCGGAGAGCTTGTTGGAAGCAGGACCAACTCTGAACCGCCCGTCCCCAACCCCGACAGTGATGAAAACATATACCACAATAACGTCACCCCACCACCCTCCCATGCAGAAGACAGGAAGGACCCAGAGGACACATTGAAACCCATTGTCATTGACGGCAGCAATGTAGCTATGAGGTATGAAGGGATTTACATTTTGACAGTTCTGTGAAAATCACTTGACACAATTTCTCTGTAATATTGTTGAGAAGATCAACAATAGGCTACTGTTGAAAATATCCAGAATTTTGGATACTGGGAAATTAAGGGACAGTTCAGGGCTAATTCCTATACGTTTTGAGTGTGTTTTGTCATGTGCTTTAGTCTGTAGGCTGCACCTGATGGGTGTGGCCCAGCCTTTATCTAATGAGAATACTATGCAGAGCAGACGAGCTTGAAACCAAACAAGGGCCTGCAGGGTCTACATTACATTTCCTTGAGCAATGAAACATTTAAATAAATATCCGTGAAGCCAGTGTCACATGTTCACGGTGAACTCTGAAACATGCTTGTCAGTCATGAGTCATCAAAAGGCTGTCTAAAGGCTAGAGCCATGTCTATGCATGCTTCACTCAATATGCAAATACAACACTTAAAATCTTCCCGGTTAAGGCAACAGAAAATGTCAGTGTACAGTCTTTACTCCCTGAGTAAGTAGGTTACCCAAAGCATATTTGCTAGTGAGTGTTTGTCACATTAAACACTGTTGTGTATATGATGTGATGAGTAGACGGCATTGTCTACTTTTTGACCTTGGCAGGTTTTTGGAAATGCTACAGTATTATTGATTATTATTATTATTGTTGTTTTAACAAGATTGCCTTTTATGCAGGGCTACATTATACAGTCATGCTGCACAATGTTCCCACCTCTCCCATTGACAATGTGGTGGATGCAAAGCCAAGATGCCCCAGGGTGACTAGTCGTGTACAGGAATAGAATTCCAGTTAAAACGACAAGTCAGTGTTCCTCTTCTCCTTTTGCAGCCACGGCAACAAGGAAGTGTTCTCCTGCCACGGCATACAGCTGGCGGTGAACTTCTTCCTGGACCGCGGACACACCTGCATCACCGTCTTTGTTCCCAGCTGGCGCAAAGAGCTGCCCAGGCCTGACGCGCCCATCAGGGGTACAGTAGCCTGCCCACACCCACACACACACACACACACACACACACACACACACACACACACACACACACACACAGAGTAGGCCTGACATGCCCATCGGGGGCACAGTAGGCTACCCACACACACACAGAGTAGGCCTGACATGCCCATCGGGGGTAAAGTAGCCTACCCACACACACACACACACACACACACAGAGTAGACCTGACATGCCCATCAGGGGTACCGTAGGCTACCCACACACACACGCACACACACACACACACAGAGTAAGCCTGACATGCCCATCGGGGGTACAGTAGGCTACCCACACACACACACACACACACACACCCACAGAGAAGGCCTGACAAGCCCAT
>JAODUH010004938.1:0-10411 GCA_027564835.1 Typhlichthys subterraneus | reverse complement strand
TTGCTGTGTGACAAGGATCACCTTACTTCTATTCCCCCCCCCCCCCCCCTCTCAAACACACACACACACACACATGCAGATGCAAAATACACTCGTGCCTTGGCTGTATCACACCATCTCAATGTCTATCTGGCATTAGCATTAGGCTAACGTAATGCTAACAAAACGAAAACAAACAAAACAACTTTATAGTTTACAGCTCGCGCTCACTCACTTTGCTGTACTGGTAGTCTACAGTGCCTAGTCTACAGTGCCTACCATAATATAGCGCATCGCCCATCACTAGTATTACTGTAGACATCGTCCGATGCCAATTTAGTAGGCATCGATCAACCCGGCTCCACATCTTTAATGCTATTGTTTTGATTGCACTTTAGACGGACAGACATGTATTTGTATTTGTTTATGTACATGAAAGAGATTGCAGCAATTAAAGGTTACTTCAACAGTTTCTGCTAGGAATGTAAAATTCTTTATCTGAACATTCCTTGCAAAAAATAGACATCTATAATGGCAACAACTAGTGTTGGAAGAAAATGTCAGGTCTTTAATATAATTTGGCATACACCCACACCATATTAGCATGCCTGCAGATTCATGGCACGAGTTCCCATCCACAGAATAAGCCTACTGTGTTTTTTGGCTGTCTGAAGAAGGGGTCACCATTTGCCCAACCATCAAAAATTTGATTGGAATTCCATTGTGCTTTACCTACAGCGTTTGTTTATTTAGTCAGAGTTAATTGAGACAGAGGTTGCTTTATTGAATAGTGCACAAACCCACAGTAAACCTTACGGCATTGTGCATTTGTTTACAGCCACAGGCATGTTTCAGTGGGTCTACTTTTGTGGCCGTGAGCATTGTTATATTGTCTCTCCGTGCCTGGTCCCTGGTTACTCTTGACACTTCTACATAATTTTTCCATCACAGACAGGTTGTTTCATAGTTTCATATATGGTAACAAACTTTCACTGGTTTTGGTTTTTCTACTGGCTGTCTGAAATTATCCATTTGGGAGACAAAACTGTAAAAGTGTCTGAGAGAGAAAGTACTACTTAACTGTAGAAAGTTGCCAGCTCCTCTGGGGTGATGCCATCTGGCTGTAGGCGTTAACCCCTACCTCATCAGATCAGCTGTCTTGGCAAGATAGTTCTCGATGTTGCCCATGGATATGAGACGATGGTTCAAAGGGCTCATCACAACTGTTAGAAGAGTTAATCTATTCTCTCATTTAATTTTCTCGAATGTCAAACTCGTTTTGGGGTTTTCATTTTATTGCATTTTCCTTCTATTATGGATTTTGGTAAATTTAGCTCTTAACATTCTTTACACGGTGCTTAACTATATATTATATTAGACCAGCACCCTTTAATTCACATTTAGGATATATTACCTAACCGTGTACAGTATGTAATCTCACATTTGAAGTTAATGTGAGTTCATCTCAGTAATATATACATGCTGCTTGTCAAGAAGTCACACATTTTACCTTATGATTAGAATACACAGGAGCAACCTCATCTGGAATACACATCTGGCATGAGCATCGCCATTGCCGGTCGGTATAGTGGATAGTTATGTAACGGGCAGGGGTGGGGGTGGGGCAGTGGTGCTGCCTTCCGCCAGACAACTGTTTTCTTTTGTTTGAGTAAGACTTCTTTCTCAAACTTCCCCATGGCCATGTTTGTTAGCGGCTAGCTGTTGGAGTATTTTTGTGGGCATCTTTTTAAAACACACCCTCTAAGGTGTCCTTAGAGGGTGTGTTTTTAGAGCAGGGGTATCTCTGGCCAGATGAAGCATGAATAATTCCCCGCGTTGTTCCCCGACGGCACCTGTCAGAATGGGTCTCGTCATTCATTAGCACACAGTGTGAGATGGTCAATTATCAGTGATTCTGGCATTCATATATTCCTCTGATGGACCAACAATACCTGGCTCAAATCCATCCCTCACTCCTGATGGTCCAGCTGTACCTGGCTCAAATCCATCTCTCCCTCCTGATGGACCAACTGTACCTGTCTCAAACCCCTAGAATGGCATCAGTCCAAGGTGCGTGAGACCTCCCGTTTCACAATTGCATCCCTATTCAGCGTTACGGTACTCTTTTGCTCTAGTATCAAGATACCAAAGACTGAAAAAGGGGATACACTTTAAAAAAAAACGTAGTCTAAAAAACAAATTCCAATTTTAACGCTATTCAAGACTTCATCAGCTGTAATTACAACTTGGTCTTTCTTGGCTCTGCAGTGCGTTTGTGTGCTCAGCAGAGATTTAGGGCACACAAAGTACGTTTGCATGTCACTCACAGTCTTGCTGTGTGTTAAACTTGGTCAAATGACCAAGAAAGGAGGCGCATAAACACAATGTCATAGTTCGAACCTCATCTACTACTTGGTGATACAGCAAGCCACATAGCCAACAGCTAAAGTACTTAAGCATTAAGCTAACGAAGCATAAACCTAAGGCTAGGTCTCACTTTACTGTAATTAATAATTCAAACATTGGCGGATAATTCAAACAATCAATCACTGCAGTACATGTTCAGCCATGAAAATAATAGCCCACGCTCAACAAAATGCTTCAAAGCTTTTAGCTAGAGCACATCACATCAAATCATTAGCCAGCATACATTAAAGTAGTTTGTATTCTTTTGTTTATATGAGAGGTTTAGAAAAGGATACATATCTAACATACCGTCGCCACTGTTTAAAAGTCTGCTTTAAGACGCAATTCACCTTTTGATTGAAGTATGACTTATCTTTACATAATCCACAAAAAATAAAAGAAAAACTCTTTCATTTCTGTTTCCTACCGCAAGACTGCACACTCAGGCGAGAGCCAACCCTGTGAGGCCCATACGTGATCTCCTCTTCCAGCGTTCCATGCTAAAGCCAGGGGTATTAACGTCTAATTTTAACTTTCTGACTAGACGGGAACCACTCAGAGTTCCTGCTTTGCCTGGCCTTATTGAGGAAATACCAAGGGGATCTCTTGTGCACCAGTTAAGAGATAACAAGACATCGCTGCCAAGGCTATCTTGCAGCATATTCTTGGCGTTCAGGTATTTCAGTACGGGCTGCCCTCTTTTCCTGAGACCAGACTCATCACTCAGCACCAGCGATGGCGGGCAGCAGCCCTACCACCGCAACCAACAGCAGCAGCCATCTGCTTGTGTTGTTTGCTGTTCGAGTCGCCCGTCTCTTGCTCCCACTGGAAGCTGCGACAAGGATCTTCCAAGCGTGTTCTCGCTGGATAAGAAGAAGCAGCATTTGATTTAATTTTTTATTTTTTGTCTTTTAAAATGTATTTTTTTCCCGTGATAGTGCAAAGACATTGTGTTGTAAATACACTGTCCTGGGTATTGTAATGCTGACATTGGTCTTACTGCTGCTTTGGCATTGGTACTGTATATCTCATGATAATAATCTCAATCCCAGGTCAGGTTGTGAACATAAACAGCCCAACTATTCTCCTCCCTCTTCCCCCACAAACCCTGAAATCTCTAAGTCAATGTCTCTTGCCCTGTAGCTCCCTTCTGTTATTACAGCGCACCTTTGGCCCGGCTGAATGATAAATCAGTTCAGTTGTCAGGTTCTGGCTGTTTTTAATGCTACCGTTCTCCCTTCCCTGGGACCATGGAGAATGTCATGTTTTCTTGGACCAGGTAGCCATATTTGGGGGAAAAAGCTTATAAGGCTCCTGTCGACATTGTACTTTGTCTGTTTTCGTGACGCCACCGCTCTATTCAGTGGATCCTGTTTATTTTGTCGATGACTGATCTTGGCACGACATTCTTGTCATCTACCACCAAGGCCACTTTACCTTTGATATTGTGTCTTGATATTGTGTTTCGTATGAGTCCGGTGCAGGACTATAAAGCACTTTGCTTTGCCAGTAATTTAAATCTTCTATCTGTCTCTCTCTGGCTTTCTAGAAAGCACGTTTTAATGCTCCATGGAACATTAAGCTGAAAATCATTTCAGCTTCAGCAAAATAAATGGACAAACTGTAGAGTCCTATACACTCTTATCAGTCTAATTGTACGCAGACCTCCATTTGCATTGGGCCCAAATCAAATGGTGTGAAATTCTTATAAGCCAGCTCAGATGGCACTAAGCCAGACATTATTAACTTTTTGCAGGGGAGGTAAAAAAAGGGTAAGTGGTTAGGGTGGTGGAGTTTGATGATGAACCTGAAAGTGTCCTTGAGCCAGATGTGTAACACCTACCTTCTCCCAAAAAGGTATAGACAGTAATTTTGGAGATGGCTTGTTGATATTTTAACTCGATCAAAACAAAAGCACCTCTAATAATGCCATAGGTGCTCCCTCAGAACAAGAAGCATGTTGGAAACGCATTGCGAAGGCTTGAAATGGTTTTGTGCGGTGCAGTCTGCACCCCTTTCTGGCCTTTGTAGAAACACCTGATTATTTTTTAAGCACGCGCGCACACAGAACGGGCAGCTAGCAGACCGCCAGGAGCTATTTGAATTTGACAAAATGTATATTAGCTTACAATCACTGACTTTACCTTTAACTTTACTTAACCTTTGACTTGTCGTTCTCTGTAAGTCACTTTTGATGAAGGTATCTGCTGAAAGACCTTATTGTCAAGGCAGTTCCACATGGACTGTGTGTTCGGTCCAGACTTGGCTTGGGGAGACTTGTAGTTGTAGATCTGGGGAGAAAATAGTCCCTCAGTAAGTAATGCTAAATGCATGACAGTTTTCAAGACATGATCATAACATGGGCTTTTTGGCTTAGTGTTAGTTATTGTCCATATTCAGCTCTGGGTATAATACAGTATATTATAGATGTATATCAGGCTGCCCGAGGAAACATGGAAAACAGTCGTAAAGCGTGCTAAGACCAATGTTTTTAAGGATATGAGTCTCACTCTTTGTCTTTTTGTTTGAATAGCCCTGAATTCTTTCTAACCTTATATGTCCATTTCTGTTTACAAGGGCCTCTATTTCTGGACTCTAGTGGGATCCACACAAGAATACGTCCACATGTGCTGTAGTCAAACTACTGTACTGTTATGATGAAGCTGCAGTGTAAACTCCCCTTTTTCCCACACGGGTGGATTCACCAAACCGTGTTTTTTTAAGGCTTGACAGAACTGCATGTTCTCTGCCAAACATTCCGGTATTATTTATCAAATTATAATTGTGATTTCAACTTTAGGTCCTAACAATTACAGAAAATTATTATTTTGCACATTATGTTTAGCAAATAAACTCTTATTTTGTCTTGTGTTCTGAATGACAGGCGCACACTCACTTTCATCCCTCGCAGGGTATAAAGATTGTGAAAAGTATTAAGGGTCATTTCACAGTTAGAGGTGTTTTCACTGTTCATTTGTTTCAGTTTTTTAGGTGCATTAAATGCAACATCTTTCCAAAGTCAATGAGTAATCATATTTAATAATCGTGATTTCAATATTGACGAAAATAATAATAATAATTTTTTCCATAATCGAGCAGGCCTACAATCCGCGACTAGTTTTGGCACACCAATTTGCACTTGGACTGGATTGTATGGAAAATGTATGCAACAAATCAAATTACATAAATAAATAGGATACATATTTAATGTTTTGTTATTAGAAAAAAGTATAGGTTTTAAGCATTCAAATATACGATAAGAAATGGTATCAGGCTCTTGACAGACAGCTAGATCACATTTTAAAAGTGTAGTTTTTCCTTTATCTGCACGAGTGACATACTGTATCTTGAAGGGAAGAGACGATCTTAGTGTGCCCTCAGGGCGTAATCGCTTTTCTTCTTAGTTGGCTGTTTTGCTTTAAGAAGGGCTCTTACTTCTTGAGTCATGATTTAGAATTAGACCTGTTCCTCGACAAAGAGACTGCTAATGCTTCAAAGGGAAGAGACAGTATTTTGTCTGTGTTCATCAAATTCGACACAGGGTGAGCATATGTCGGCATTTGAAATCGCACAGCGTTTAATTACGCTGCCAGATTCGAACAAGGGAGTCAGCATGAACAGCCAAATGCCAGCCAAGTATTTAATCGTGTCGGAACTTTTCTCTTGTTGTTCTCCCCTTAAGTCCCTACAGTATACTGTATTGTCTGTGTGTCAGAAGAAAGAGCTCTTTTACAACCACACAGTCAGTGCACAATGACAGGGCCAAGACTTGATAGCAACTCAAATGTATCACTCTGCCCAGACAGGCGTCAAAGTTTACAGCTCTACGCACGGTTCGAGCCCAGCAGGCATTATTAAAACAATGTAGCACCAAATCAAATTAACTGGTTGGTTCACTTGGTTGATATCGATCTGCACAGGGACTCACTCATGCGTTGAGCTACGTGGATCATTTCCCAAGATGCACTAGCTACAACTTTGCTGGGCTCGCACACTTATACAATGCACAAACACGGGCGGGCTGACCACCGCACTCCATTGCATCTCATTCATATTCTGGGCTGAATAATTAAGCTGAAGTGATCTGAACTAGGGATTCTCTGTGGTAGTCTGCTACTTTTGTCCAATTACAGTGACTAAACCACTGGAGAGCACAGTAGGCAAGATTTATTCCAGCCTATTCTGGCTGTTCTGTCCTAGTTTAGGCAGCTAAACGAGACTAAATTCCTGGAACAATGGAGTCCCATCATTCAAGCAGGCTGACTTTGAACAGACCCCCCATTCCTCCCCCATTTGTTTATGAAGGAAACCGTGAAACATGAGCCAAACGTGTAACAGACGCTACCTAAATGGGATTCTCTGTCAGAGACCGTCGGCCGTACCTGATCATCGCTGTGACGAAGCGCAGGCGAGGCTAAACCTGAAAGTCCCACCCGTCCACATTCCTGCAACACTCCGCCATGGAGTCACCAGCGCGTTAGATGTCACGCGGCCGGCATCACGTTTCACCTTACAGCAGCAGAAAAAGCCTTGGTGTTTGGCCCAGGTCCCGAGTCTGTTTAAGCCTGCACTCATGGTCATATAAACGGTCTGTGGCTGGTGAGTGAACGAAAGGCAACGCTCACAGACAGTTGTGTGTGGCAGCCAGCGCACACAAAGCCTTGCGTGACATTTGTATATCAAGTGACAACTTCAGATGCTTGATAGGGTGATAAGTGAAGTTAAAAGGGTTCCCGTTTAACCTTTTATCGTCTTTTATCTCATTTAAGATGTAGATAACATGTTTGTCTGGTGACAACAGCTATAGATAAAGGGGCATGTTGCGTCTGTTTCCTAGAGGAGAGACGTATAATGGGGGCTTGCAGGGGGGAGGTTGTGTCTTCCAGGAAAGGGGGGCGGGAGGGGGCGGAGGGGGTTCAAAAGTAGGGCTGTGTATTGGCAAGAATTTGGCGATATGCTACATATCACGATACAGGGGCCACAGTTCAATATATTGCGATATATTGCGATACTGTACGCAAGGCAATGTATTATGATTTCTATTTCGTGGAAAGCTGTCTTACATAGCAGTGCTAATGTGTGGCGCTGCCTGCAAAAAATAACAAAAACACTTATGTTAACTTTCTCAGGGACTGCCGATGTAAATTAGCTTTAAGCTAAATCCAGTAACAAGTTTCTTTCCTCCATTTTGAGGTTAATGTATATTGTGCATGATCCCTTTTACAAAAAAAAATTAGATTAGATTTTTTTTTTATTGATACTGTGATTTAGAGAATCGATACAGTATCGCGAACCGTAATATCGCGATACTCAAGTGTATCGATATTTTCTTTCCCCCCTACTCAGCAGTCCTTCTGATGGTAAAGTAGCCATCGAGAGGCCAGTGCAGGCCTGCACTGTCTCACTCTGTCTTTATCTGTCGCCCCTAACCCCTTCCCCGCTCCCTCTTTCTCCCCCAGCAGACACCAGGGAGCTTAGCTTAGCTGCTGGTGGGCCCGTGCTGAACCCACTTCTGGTGAGCATCACTTGATAAATTTGACGAGCTAGCTGTCTCTCTTTCTCTCTTTCTTTTCAAGACATCCTTCTGATTTAAAGCAGTGGTTCTCCAACCCCTTAAAAGAAATGGTTCGTTGCATTGTTCGTCCAATCACAACACACCATTTAAATATACGCTCACATTTTAAAAGATCATAAAATTGGATTAAATGTTTAAATGTAAAATACATTTTATTTAATTGAAAACCTTGGTGGGCGGGGGGGGTGTCCACACACACACACGCACGCGCAACAATGGAGCACAATCTTAATTAATGAATTTCTCTGTATGATTCCTTCATTCCATGAGTCAGGGCCAGGGAGCCGGGACTGTTGTACCAGTCCAATGTGACTGTCAGTTGAAAATGTGTTGTTATGCATATATTTTAATGCATTTTCCCATAACCTTTGTGTTTTTACTTATGTCTAAAAATATAGATATGGCAATTTTCATGATCAAAATCGCAATATCACATTTGATCAATATCGTGCACCCCTACTTGGATGGAACACTAGTGGGGGGGGATTTGGCAGATAATGAGATATTAAAGAAGCCCCCCCCCCCCTTCCCCCTCCCCGCTTCCTGACAATCACACGCTCATGGCTCCTGACGCCGGCCCAGACATCTCGGGGGCCGGTGCAAGTTAGCTGCAGCGGCGCGCGCAGGGAATGTCGGCCCAGGTAGAATGAATTAGCGACAGCCGTTCCACCCCCCCCCCTCCGGGCTGCTGCTCCTCACTGGTGCGCTGTGTGAGTGCGTGCACGTGGGGAGAAGACGTAGGACTATAGAACAGGCACGTGCACGCCTGTAACCTAAAGATGGTGTAAGATGGTTTCATATTATATTTGAACTCAAAAACAAAAAAAAACACCTCTTCGTTCAATGCCACCGGGTGCTCCCTCAGAAGCATTGGGCACACATTGCCAGGGCTGGGACAGTGTTGTGTGCTGCGGCCTGCACCACTTTGTGTTCCCATTCACAGAGCCAAGGCTGTGTGGAAACACCGGGTCGCTTTTTCAGCACGCACACAGAGCGGACAGCTAAGGTAGGAGACCGTAACCCCACCTTTAAAGACATGGTGTAGTAAAGGGCTGGTATGCACAGTGTATCGGCTACAGCGGATGGGCCCTGGTTACGCATAAGCTGCACACGCTTGCCTCAGATCAGAATAGTGGCGCCACATTTCCCGAATGTAATCAACTTGCCTGATCCGAGGATAGCGTTTCATGTTTAAGGTCTTAACAATGTGCCCCTGCAATAACTGTGCTGTGAATGTGGGTTATATACAATAAAACCGACCAATTCTAGACTGCTGCTCAGATAGAATGAAACTTTACAGCTGTAGGCATATTCATGGATCTCCAATCTCTACAGCAGAGTAGATATCATGTCTTTCTTTGACCCCTTAGTGCCCGGTTTGATTCCAGACAAGCCTGGCCTACCCATGAGCAATGGGCATCCGTGACGCCTAAGCACTTTTCTCCTCCTAACACCAATAGTAATTGTTCTCACTGTAAGATGCTTTGGATTAAAGCATCTGATAAAAGGCAATATTGCATCTAGTATAAATAACTGTGCAAAAGTCTCTTTCCAGCTGGATAAGCAGTATTCTAAACCTGATGCAATCATTGTACTTTTTATACAGAAAAGAGAAAAGTTGGCAGCAGAAATAAGAAAAACAGTTCTGATTCATCGGCATGAGTGACAGTTGCAACCGTCATTCATCTTCCTCTTAACTGAAATGTTTTTTTTTTCTCCATTCTCAACTTTGAGTGCTCTTGCATTTTTATTGCCGCCATTTTCATAATTTGTGCTGTCATACTGCTGATCAATATTTGAAACTTCCTGACCCATAACAATAGTAATGAAATAATAATAGTAATAATACAATTACTGTAAAGGCAAGGTCAGTCATTTTAGAGAACACTTGCTAAATTCTGTCTCAAACCAAAACAATATTCGTCCGCGGTGCCGCTCCACACATCGAGACGCATTGTGAACCAAAGCGTAATACTACGGCTTTGCTGTAGTGAGCGGTGTTCGCCACTTTGTTTGAGTTTCTATTTACGGAGCCAGGGCTGTGTGGACGTTTTTTTTTTCAACATGCACAGCGAACAGTAAGCTAGCGAAATGGTGAATTTGACTAAATGTGTATTAGCTTACGTTTAGCTTGCAATAGCTGACTACACCTTTAAATCACAAGTGATCCTAATGAATCTCCCTGAGATGCGTTGTAAAGCCCGGCGGTGGGTCATCATATCCTCCCTAAAGAGAAAAAGGAAGAAGATAAATGCGGCCCGTTCCCAGTTTGTTCGCGGCCCGGTTTCCCAGAGCGAGCCAGATCACCACCACGTTGCCCAGCGACAGAGAACAAATGCAGCTGTCGGGAAGAGTGTTCCCTGAGCAAAGGCAAGGCAACTGGAAGAAACCCCCGTCCCCCCCCCCCCCCCCCCCCCCCCCCCCCCCCCCCCCCCCCCCCCCCCCCCCCCA
>JAODUH010004937.1:4810-16710 GCA_027564835.1 Typhlichthys subterraneus | reverse complement strand
TGTCCCCCGGCTCTACAGGCTCTGCTGCAGAGTGTTCAGTCTCATGAGGGAGCCGTGAAGTCTGTGGTGGAGAAGGGAGAAGCTCTCCTGGCCTCGGTCCACTACCCCTCCATTAGGGATAACATGAACAGACTGCATGACGACTACACTGAGCTGTGCATCACCGCTGCGGTGAGAAGCCCTCTCTAACGGTCCACACACTGTGGTATACACTTGTTAGCAACATTAGCTACATGTGCTCTTAACAGTAAACACAGTGTCTGAAACATACATGTTTTTATTGCATATATCATACAAATGAAAGAGTAACTGCACCCTAAAAATGTTTTGTTTTGTTTTATGGGTTGGAAATGGCTCTGCGCGTAATAACGTATTTGTTTAAAAACGCTCAAGGCCCTTGTTGGCTTACAAGTGTACTTTTGGAGCACTTGTGTGTCATCAAATTCAAATGTTAATGTCAATGGGGGTCCCCCTCTCTGCCCCTCCCCTCCCCTCCCTCAGCTCTTTGACTACTTTTTAGCATTTTCAAAATTGTACAGTGGGTGGTCAGGCTTAGAGCTGGGGGTGAAATTACACTGTTGTCACTTGTTATGAACATGCTTTTATTTTGATGGTCACTGTTAGTTTAGGATGGTGTTGTGGTTGTTGTTAAAATAAGTCTAATATAATGTGTGTGTGTGTGTGTGTATGTGTTCTCTGCCCCAGCTGCATGTGGACGCTCTGGAGCGGCAGGTGAGGGAGCAGGAAGGCTACCACGCAGAGCTACAGGAAGTGGAGCGCTGGCTGCTCCAGATGTCTAGCAGGATGGTGACCCCTGACCCCACGTTGGGTGGGGGCCTGGAGGCAGCCACCCAGCAGCTGTCCAGACACAAGGTAAGTAATTATATCACGCTGTTTGTGGCCGTCAGAGCCACCATGGGACGCTTCCATGCTAACACTTGGTACAATCACTTATTCGGAAATGTAAAAAGTTACGTTCAAATGCATACTGTATATAAATTAGATTAATAAAATGTATGTATTTATCATTCTTCTTTCATTATTGTACAGTATTTAAATATACTGTATGTATTTATATATTTAAATATATATCAAATATATTTAAATATTTTCTAAAAATATTCATGAAAATTAATTGTAGAAAAAAAGAAAGATAGAAAATAAAACAGCTCTGGTGCTTGTGCTTCCCCGGCTCTAACATCGGATACATACTTGCATTATCTCATATAATCCCTGGGCTTTACACTAGTACAGTATTTTACCAATACATCTCATAACGTGTCGGGCAGATTCTAGCTATCTGTATTTGTCCTTCTTGTTGCTGCATTCACATTGACAAAACCGGCAGACTCCGCTGTGTGGTGCCACACCAACATACACCAACAGTATCATCCTCCACACCCCCAGACCCTCGCACCATAACCTCCTTCCTCCCGTGTCACCACAGGCAATCATGGAGGAAATAGCCAGCTTTGAGGAGCGTCTCAGCAGCCTGAGGGAGCGGGGGGACGTGCTGGTGCGGTGCTGCGGCGAGCGCGCTCAGAGCAGGCTGAGACAGCAGGTCCAGGCCCACCAGCAAGGCACCAGAGACAGCTACTCCGCCATCTGCAGCACGGCACAGAGAGTGAGTCGGGAGGATCACCACGTGTGTGTTTAGTGGACGGATAACTGTGTGACCGCGCACATGACACACACACACACACGTCGGTGGTGTTTCTATTCACAATGCCTAGGCATCGAGTTAATCCTAACCCATTGTGACACTTAAGTCCTCCTCTCAAGACAGCCCTCGTCTGTTAGTTTAGAGGGCGCGACCAATTACGGCTGCCAAAGCAGGCTGTAGCAGTAGCATCCATGTGCAGGCGCACTCTACCCGCCAAAATCACTCTCTCAAATTCCCCACATTCATCTCAAACCTCCCCTCTTGTCAATGCTTTATTTATTTTTTGAACGTTTTAGCCAAAAATGGTCACACTCGGCTGTTCAGTAGATCTGGCACGGCCTCTAATCTAGCCGCGCTCTGTCATTTTGGCAGTCTGGCAGCCAGTGCTCTGCGATCCAGCCACACTCTATCAACGCTACGCTGATGCCAGTTTCTTTTCTCTCTCTTGGTGGTGGCTCTCTCCGCCAGCACACAGCAAAGTAGTCCCAGCCCTGCCCGGCTCCGAGGCCCCCCTCCAAACACCCCTACCCTCGCCAACCTCCCACCCTCTGCCAGCTCCACCCGGGCGATGTGCCAGCCGTGTCTGTCTGGGCGAGCAAGCGCTTCCCCCACTTCTCATATTAACACCGTCAATCAGAGCCTTCTATTGTGCTCCGTCCCTGAGGGCGTGGACGCCTACGCCTTCAACACCTGTTAAATGCAGCGCCGCATAACAGTTTACTTATCAGGGTTGCATAGTTGAATTGGCATTAAGTGAGGAGTTATTTATTACAAATAACAATACATTAAGCCAATTGTTTAATTGGTTTCTCAGCTAATTGCTTGAGTGAATGTATCTTGGGGGCCCAAACGTCTGTTTTCCAATAGCTTAAGTAAATACAATGCAATTACATTGATGAAACACTTTTCTTTTGATCAATCGTGTGACCCCTGCAGGTGTACCAGAGTCTGGACCGGGAGCTCCAGAGACACGTGAGCCTTCAAGATACTCTGCAGCAGTGTCAGAACTGGCTGGCCTCCGTCTCAGATGACCCAGAGCCGCCTGCACGTACCCCTGTCAGCCTGGAGGAGGCGCTCATGCAGGTTAGCGATTATAATTGGATGTCGGACACGTTTGACATCTCTCTCTCTATCACTCTCTCTCAAGTTAATTAAGAACGGTTGTTTCTTTCTCAGAGTTGCCAGCGATTCCTGTTGTGTGTTTATGAACATGCTTTTTGTTGCCAGGTGTATACAGTAGATTGCGGTGGTGGAATAGGTCTTTAGCTTGTGTTGGGCTCACTGGAGCTAACATACAACACGCGTTGTGTCCCTGGCAGGTGAAGCATGAGCGGGCTCTCCAGGAGCAAGCTGGCACCTACCTCCAGCTGGTGTGTTCCACCTGCGACCTGACAGAGCCGCGGGTGAGAGAGACCGCAGCAGATATCCAGCAGGTCAAGCTACAGGTCAGTTGGGTTACCTAGCTACCACAGGCTGGGAGAACGAGCCACATCGAGCTGTGGTTGTGGTCTACGCCTTTTCAGTAGGTTTCATAGGGGGGAACATATACATGTATGTTGGTTTGGTGAGCAAAACATTTTTAGTAATTATATTTAAAACTAAATATGAAATTCAGTCATGGGATCAATAGTGCAAATTTAAAGCTGAATTGTGCCTAGATTCTAGAATAAAGCTGTCTTACTACACCGCATTATGAATCCACTTGTTATCAGATACCAATACATAACAATAAACATGTGTGTAATACGGGTGCTAGGCTTGAGATGACCCCTCCTGTGTTCCTGTGTGTCCGCCACACCGCAGGTGGAGGAGCGTATGCTGCTCTGCGAGGAGGTGACTGACAGCTGGAAGGACTTAGAGGGGCAGAAGGCCGATCTGGAGGTCCTGCTGAGAGAAACCGAGCAGCAGCTCCAGAACCTGGCCAGGAGACCCGCCGAACTGGAGCCCAAGATCGCTCAGAACCAGCTGGACAAGGCACAGGTACTGTTGTTCATGCTGTTTATATTTGTTTAATTAAAAGGCATTCCTGGATTTACCCTAGTGGTTGAAACCAGCATTACAATAACATGATTGTTTAAATGATATATATGTAATAGTAACTGTAATAGTTTCTGGTATAATGTGTGCGTATGAATATAAATGTATTACAATGTAACTTATTGTGACCAACTCTTCAATACACAGCATTTTAATGCAGTGGGCAGTTAAAAGTACGCCGTCCGCTCTCTGCAGGAGTTCCTCCAGCAGATCCGGGACCGGCAGTGTGAGGTAGCCCATCTGAGTGACGCCATCGCTGGGCTTACAGACGGCCAGGACTGCCTTGTCCTTAAGGAGGTGTGCAGTCTGAGGAGGGCCTGGAAGGATCTGGGCCAGCGGGCCGAGGAGCTGGAGACCCAGCGGGGGGAGGACATGCAGAGGAGTGGGGAGTACCAGGAGAGTGTCACAGCTGTGGAGGAGCTCTTCCATCAAGTGTCCAGGGAATGGGACTACCTGGCCAGGTGTGGAGCTATGTTCATAGGCCGCCATGGACCTACAGATCCTGTGCTTTGAGCTGTTACGGCCGATGAGCACTACGTTGTTGTGGGGCGGAGCTATGCTGCACATTTGCTGAGGTCACTAACTGCATAGTCACGAAATAACCAATCGAATAGAAGGTCCCGCCCCTCAAAGGTGCAGCAGTAACCGATATAGGAGAGTCAGGGAGCTGTCAATAAATTGTACATGCCCACACCTGAGAATAAATCTAATGAGTCGCTTAACTCAAAACACATGGCCATATGGAAAGAAGCAGAAAACATACAGTATATTACTAAAATATTTTTTCCCTGTGTGTATGTGTACAGCTGCTTATTAAACGTTAGCTTGCTTCCACCCCCTCCTGTTTGTGATGCTAGCAGTTCAGTACACACTGTGATTTAAGTGTAACGGCACCCTAAAATGTGTTTTTTGAGCTTTAAACGAAGTAACATGATTGATCTGTGATGAGACACATCGATGCTGGTGTTGATATTGACAAAATTCCCGTTTTCATAAAAAATCATCATTTTATGGGCTGAAGACAGATTTACACGTAATATTCGTTAGAAATCACCCCAGGACCTGGCTGTTTTTCACTGGTACACTCTGTCCGCTCACGTCATCTAATTCAAATGTTAACGTTAATGGAGATCCCCCTCTCAGCCCCTCCTCTCCCCTCCCCTCCCCTCACTCAGCTCCTTGACGCATTTGTCAAGTTGTAGTAGGTGGAGTCAGACTCAGAGCTGGGGTGCACTTACACTTTGTGTACAGGATGTGTACACCTGCTTATTAAACGTTAGCTTGCGTCCCCACCTTTCCTGTTTGCGATGCTAGCAGTTCAGTACGCGCTGTGATTAACTTTGTGTGACCGTGCTGAAGCAGGGCAGACACAGAGAGCACCAGCGAGCACCTGGAGGCCTTGAGGAAGCTGTCCAGCGACCTGGAGGAGCAGAGAGGAACTCTAGAAGAGCTGAGGGACCAGAAACACGCTGTTCTGGCGCGACTCAGCCTGCTGGACAAGGAGCTGGTCAAGCAACAGGTTGGCACTGATGAACTGTACCTGCCTCACCTGGACATGATTATTAAGCATAGCCATGCAATCACAGTGTAGATTGTTATATTCGATTGCATGGTATAGGTGTGATTATAGTTTATTTTTATTACTTGGATGAAATGATTGAAGTGATTTGAGGTATTATGGCTGATTAGCTGTACTTTGTTGTGGGCGGAGCTATAATGCACATTTCCTGAGGTCACAAAATGCATAGCCACTAAAGAAGCAATCAAATAGAAGGTCAGAATATATATAGATAGATATAGAAGAGTCAGGGTGCTGTCAATCAAGTGTACACACCCACTCTTGTGAAAAAAATCGAATGAGCCAGATTAACTCAAAAATATGCCCATATGGAAAGAAGTAGCAAAGATATATTATCATGTACTGTATGTATGTGTGTGTACAGCTGTTTAAATGGTTGCTTGCTTTTTAATTACATTTAATAGGAAATCTCTGAACACTTGAGAAAAAAATTTAACATTTAAAGCAAGTGACTCCTATATCTATATATTTATACATATACCATATATTATTTATATATATACACAGTATATGTATACCGGTAACTAGTTATACTGTACGTACAGCGTATCACTGCAAATTACACTGATATTATCCTTGACGTTCGCCCGCACTACCCCAGGTTGGCCACCTGGAGCAGCACTGGGCCCAGCTAGAGCGCCTGATCCAGCAGAAGATCCAGGCCTCGGCTCAGACCCTGGAGGACCTGACCCGGGTGGAGGCCCAGCTGAGGGACGCCCGGCAGTGGGCGGAGGAGCAGCGTCCCGCCCTCACCTGCGCCCTCAAGGCCAGCCCTCCACCAGACCTGGCCCAGAGCTTCCTGTTCGACCACCTGAGCGTGTGTGTGGAGCTGGAGGCCCGCCAGCAGCTGCTGGGCCAGGCGGTGAGCGAGGCCCAGGCCGTGGCCTCCAGGCTGGGGCTGAGTGAGAAGAGGTGCCTGCAGGAGCTGGTGGAACAAGCCCAGGCAGAGGTGGACACTCTGGGGGCGCGCGTCAGCCAAAGGAGGAAGTACCTCAGTAAGGTAGGCGGCTATCAGTCTCTGTCACCTGCTTGGAACTTTGCTTTTATTACATAGAGTCATTTCATCCTGTGTTGAATTCATTGGTGGAACAAACTGATGACATCTCAGTTACTGATCACATTTATGCAGTTGTTATTCACTGTACATTATGTTTTGAATAATGTTTTTAATGTATAATGACATTAGGCTTTCCATATACATAAACCCACACTATATAGTTTTCTTTAGTACACCTACATTTGTGACTGGCAGACAAAACAAATGGGTAAGCGCGGGTTTCCACTTACTTACATTGATGTTTGTCAAAATTACGTCTTTTTTATTTGTATACTGATAATATTCATCTTCCGTAGGCCTTTACTGAGAGGACGCAATTCCTCCATGGCCTGGGGAGGGCGCTGGCCTGGGTCCAGGAGCAAGAGAGGAAGGCTTTCCTAGATGACCACATAGCGCTGCTCCCTGAAGACCTGACGAAGCAGGTCTCTGCATGCCGGGGGATCCACAGCGGTTTACGGGCGTACCAGGGGGAGCTCGTCTCTCTGTGGGCACAAGGGCGAGAGCTAGAGAGGGATGCCAGCGACAAGGAGAGAGCAGAGACCCTGGCTACACTGGAGGAGCTACAGGCGGCGTTTGAGGTGGCCCTCCATAAGGTCACCCAGCGACTGACGGACCTGAACAAGGCCTTGACCTCCAGGAAATACTTCCAGGTGGACTTAAACCAGACTTGCCTGTGGTTGAGACGGGCAGAGGCCGTCACCTTCCAAGAAATAGATGCGACCGACACTGGCGACAGCTCAGAATTACAAGCCCAGCTGTGCAACTTCCAGAAGGTTCTGGAACAAGCTACGGAGCACGAGAACTTGCTCCTCATTGTCCAAAGAATAGGCCAGGAAATCCTGCCCACACTGAATGAGGTTGACCACTGCTACCTAGACGAGAGGCTTAACGCTCTGCCCCAGCAATACAACAACATCCTCGCTCTAGCCAAAGAGAAGAGAGACAGACTCCAGCTGTTAATCCTGGAGCGAAAAGAGTTCGGCACCTTCTTTGAAATCACCCGTAATGCACTGCAGGAGCTTCAGGATCAACACGACAACCTGGAGAATCAGACCATCGGTGTGAGCGAGGAGGACGTTGTTCGTCTTAAGAATGAATACCGAAATCTGGTTGGAAGCTTATCACACCTTAGCCCTGCTGTGGAAGAGCTAATGGGTAAAAGTGAAGGGTTTCTTTGTAGAGGACAGCAATGCAGAGCTGAGGGGATACAGCATTTGGTAAAGCTCCACAAATCTCTGAAAAGGGTAACCAGTCATAGAATCAAGCACTTAGATGATTCCTTGAAAACTGTAATTGAACTCAACACAATATCCATAACGATAGAGTCAGAATTAAACATGGTAAAAGAGAAGCTGGTCTGTTTGAAATTGGAGACTGGCCTGTGTGTCATGGACCAAGTGACTGTTCTTTATTCCCTCCTTGAACATCTTGAGAGCTTAAGGTCTCAAAGAGAAGACTATGATAAACTAACTAGAGGCCTTGGTCTGAACTTTGACCCCTCTGCCACCCAGGAAATAACCTCACAGCAGGCAGCACTCAAGGATTTACAGCTCGAAGTTAAAACTTGCATCGCAGAAAGTGAATCGCGTATCGGATCGAATGAAAATGGCGGGCGAGAGATTGAGAAATTGTTCGAGTGGATGAACAATATGAAAGCTAAATATCAGGAGCCTTTGATCCTGTCGGAGGTCAAAGTTGAGAGGTTACAAGAGGAAGTGAGAAGACTGAGGATTGTTGAGGAGGAAGTAAAATTCAGAATGGGGTTAGCAGGTGATTTGAGTAGCAGAGAGAGGCAGAGATTTGAGAGTAGGCCAGAAAACCCTCCTGCCCACATAGAGGAAACCCTCCAGCAGTTGCCTCAGCTGGGCACTGAAGTACAACAAGCCGTTAACGCTAAACAGGTGGGTACACACGGTACATTAAAACTATTAATTATAAAATTATGACATTTAATGAGGACGTTCAAAACCTCAACTTTTCTCAAATCTGATCTGTAATTCATGAGTTGAACTTGCTAAATATTCTTCCCAAATCCCTGTAAGCCCATTGTATAAATATTAATTATTAGCTGAGGGGAGCCAGCCTTAAACATTTGGCAGAACCTTCCAGAGGAGCAATAAAGTTAAAATAAATGCTAAGAGGATGTTTAATTTAAAGCCTTTGTGGTGTGTGTTGATTTTTCAGAATTGTGGTTTCTCCTGTGATTTTGACCTTTAACATTTTGGGAATACAGTATCCCTGCTTTGATAAGAGTGACCCCTGCATTTATTTATTGATGTATATTCTGGTGAAATGCTATTGGAATAAAATATGATGTAAATACTGTATAGCATGTACCACATGCAGAAATATGTATTTATGCTCCTCATATGGAGACATAACCAAACATCTTCCTTTGTCTTAGCTGGCTGTGGACCAAGCCCTGTCCTTAGTGGAAAGGTACCACTTAGCCCTGCAGTCCACCCAGAAGTGGCTCGACAATGCTGGGGCGTTCTTCCAGAGATCCAACCTGGGAGTTGAGCTGGAGAGCCAGGCCGAGAGTGCCAGGGAGCTGGAACAAATCCTAACCGAAGAGCAGGCTGTCGAGGCTGGGTTGGATGAGCTGAGAGCCCTAGTTCCTCTACTGGAACATTTAGTTCAGACAGGAGTGATGAGAGTACTGAGAGAACACGTTGAGGGGACATGTCTAAGGAAAGAAGAGACCAAACAACAGCTGGATGCTCACCGCAAGCTTCTGCAGAGGTGTGTGTTTACTAAACATCTCCAAAGGTCTAATGTGCACGCATTTATATTTGTGCGTATCTAACGGCATGTGTTACATCCTTAGTGATTCTGTGATGTGTGCAATGTCCTCAGCTGTGCATCTCAATGGAGTTCCTTCCGACATGAGCGGGAGGCACTAATTGGCCAGGTTAATGTAGCAGAAAGCAAGATGACCATGTTCACAACTGCCAAAGCATCCAGTGCCCAGGAAGCAGAGGAGAAATGTCAGAGATACAAGGTAAGAGATTCAGCTCTTTATGTTGAAATATGCATATGCTCCCTGTACTGTATGTACAGACTAAAGCTATTGCGAGTAAGGACCAGATGGAAGGTAGCATATATTAGAAAGGCAAACGTTTAACATTGATAATGCACTGTTATTATAATTAACTGTTATTACAATGCTTTTGACCCATGGCCCAAGCTATTTATACAGTACCTCGGGACTCCTCTTATGTTGAATGCATGGTGTATCATTTATTTGAATAGCATGCTAACATAATACTGTGCATAATTAATCAAAGATATCAAATTAGTGTAATTTCTTGGCCTCCAAAAAAGCATCTTGTGGCTCGCTAACTGGTCCCAGTACGCTCGTTGGAACAGGCCTGCGTTGTTGCTTTGTTTTTCTCTAATCTTGCCTTCTTGATCAGTCTCTGGTGAGTCAGGTCGATGCTTTGGAGCAGCCTGTAGCAGCTCTCAGAGAGAAGGCCGAGCAGTTGGAGCAGGTCGGCTCCGAGTCTAGCAAAGCCATCACCAGCCACTCGGTGTCGTCGCTATGGCAACGCGTCACCAGGCTCCGCAGCGTGGCGCGAGCCCAGGAGAAATCTCTGGAGGATTCGGCCCGAGAGTGGAGGAACTTCACTGAGAAGGTACGGAGAAATTATTAGACAAGATTATTAGCTAAACATGACCTCAGCCGTATATGTGTGAAACGCTGTTTGATATGTTATGCATAAGTGAAATGGAGCTAGCTTGTTTTAGATGTAGGTCAAACAAGGCAACAGCTGAACACCAGTGTGGGTGTAATGTGATGTAACTCTAGGCGTTGGGCCAGTGGTATTCTCCCGCCAAAGCAATGCCTTGTCAAGCGCTTTCCTGTCTTCTGACCTGCGACGCACAAACCTCCAACTCACCAGAATTCCCAGAATGCACAGTTCCTTAAAAAGAAAATGAGCTCACGCTGTAGGAAAGGCTCCCTTCCTTTCATGTGTCTTGTTCATGTTGACTAGTGATCCTCTATGGCCTCATTGGTCAACTTGACATGATGTCATTGCCTGCAGAGTCTCATGCCTCATTGACTTGACACGGAGTAGAGATTAGACTTGCAAAACGGAAATTAGTGAAGTAGATAATACAATGACTTTCCATGCTAATCCTCTCTATGTGATAATATTTAAAGTATTGTTTTTCAATGTAGCAAAGTGCCATATTAAGCATTTAATTTAGCTAGATCTCCGGCAATGTTTATTCCTTCGCTGTATACTCGTGTGGTGTGGTTTTTAATTTTAAAATCACATAATTATGCTAATGATACCTGTCTATCAAAGTCAGTCTTAACTTGAAGCCCCAGAGGGATCACTTGTTTCTCTGTACTGAATAGTCATGAAAAATATGCTGTTGCAAAGGGAGGATAATGGCTTACAGTATAACATGAATAAAGTTGTGTACAAATGGACAATGGAGATAAATGAAGAACAGAACAACAGCCGTTTCTAAACAAACCGAATGCAGTTGCATCTCGTGACTGGAGTGGCCACCAAATTCCTCCCGTGTTGCAATGTGAACGTACATGTATATTGAAAACGGGGAAAATGTTTGCCACTCAGATGGACAAGGTGCGCTCCGTGTCCGACGACCTCCACGGTCGAGTCCCGGACAGCATCGTGGAGAAAGCCGCCACCAGGGCGGCGCTGCAGAGCCTGCTGGAGTACCACGACTCCTTCCTCCTGGAGGTGGAGAGGGAGCAGTCGGCACTGGCTCTGCTGGGACAGCACACCGTCAACCTGAGAGGAGAGCAGGCGCAGGGGGAGCAGCAGGAGGGGGAGAAGGAGAAGACGAGAGGACCAGAGAATGGACGGAAGGAGACGCAGCACCTGCAGGAGATCAGGCGCCTGCAGGAGCAGCACGAGAGGTAACCTGAGGGAAGACCAGTGGAGGTACTAGAAGTAGAATGCTTTTATTGTGAAATGAAACAGGCAGGAGCATTGCCTTCACAAACAACAAATACAAACAGGAACATGTCAGATCTATATGCAATATAACATTTTCATATATGTTGCATATTTGTATGGATTGCAGCGGCCCTACTTACAAGTATTTACAACACTGTTGTACAGTAGTCATGGCGACACACAGACGTCATCTGTCACGTCTTCTCCTCTCTCCCCCCCACACACACACACACACACACAGCCTGGTGGCTCAGGTGCGTTCCAGCAGGGCTCAGGTCCAGCAGGAGCTGCGTGAGAGGGAGGAGGTGGAGAAGGAGCTAGGGCTGGTCAAGGGCTGGATCCAGGACACGCGTGGTCTCCTGTTGAGCCCCACCGCAGACCTGGCATCCCTGCTGCTGGAGCTAGAGGTGGGCTACGAGTGGTCTCGTCCGCCCACGTCCATTAGCACCGCGTCACATGAGAAGTGTAGTAGCGCCTCTATTGGCTGTTAGCACTGCCACTCACAAGTCTGCTAACTGTGAACCCCGCCCCACACATTTGAAACACACTGCGAAGCCAAGTGGGTTTGTTGTTGTGAGCAGTGTTGGACACTTTGTTTATGTTCCTATTTACGGAGCCAGGCCGGTG
>JAODUH010004936.1:0-10411 GCA_027564835.1 Typhlichthys subterraneus | reverse complement strand
CACGAAATTCATTCTGCGCTCCTTTGCCAGAAAGTGTTCAGTTACTTCATTGTACAGTTTCCCATTGCTTTTAATCTTCATCAATACATCTTTTTCGATTGAGATTAGGGCCAAAGACGACAGTCTCGTTTGAACGGTTGTGTTTCTTGCGTAGCTTTTAATTAGCTTCAGAGCAGAGAAGCTGCGCTCAACTGAGGCTGCGGACACAGGGATGGTAAGGACGAGGCAAACGAGAGAGTGGAGCCGCGGAAAGCTCTCAATAAGACTGTTCGTTTGGAGAAAGCGGTGGATGTCACATGGAGTCTTTCCTGTGCAAGCTCCGTCTTCAACTGGGGCATGTCCCACTGCTCGGATAGCCTCGGATAAAGACGCAAATGCCGCTAATGGGAAACGCTGCCTATAAGAGTGGAATTGCTGGGGATCCAACAAAGCAAGGAAAGACAGGTGCTTGTGATCAGCAAACCTGTTGCCAATTTGTGCCACAATGTTATCAATGACCGTGGTGTGCAGTGCCTCGTAATGTTTACGCATGTTGGGGATTGGAATTCCTCTTCGAACTGGGACTCCCGTGTCCATCACCGTGTTATCGTAAAGTTGTGTTTGCTCTCTCTTTCTGAATCAGACCTAGGAACTCGTTGATCCGTGAGAGGCAAAATTGGATGTCCAGGTTTTTGTTTTGCAACACTGCGAACAGCACATCAGCAAATTCAAAGATTTGATAGAAACACGACAGAAAAAAGCTGAACTCAAAGCTTTGTAGCTTGGAAAGAAAGCCATCCGCACAACATATGGTTTCAGCATCGAACCCCACAAGGTTGTCCACGATGTGCTGGAAAAGGTTCTTGAGTATGTCTTTCTTTTCGAACACGGTGTGTACTAGACGGGAGGCGAAATTCCACCGTGTAGGCGCAACATGGGGCAGTCTGCGCTTGCAGAACTCGTCAAGAAGATGAGTTCTTTTTGGAAAGCGCGTGAAAAAAGCTGTAGACAGCGCCGTTCCTCTGACGTAACAAGGAGGATACCGATTTGAAGCTTAGTAAGCTACTTCAAATGTGCTTCTGTATTGTATGTTTATTTATATAAAATATAAAACTAAAATTACATAAAAATGTAAAACATAGCCTATAGCTACTGTATATTTTTGAATAAAATGTTAACATTATTTAATCATTTATTCTTGTCTTATTCATTTTTGTCACCCCTTCCCTGAAGGGGTTGAAGGGCCTGACTGCACACCACTGAAGAAAAGGGATTTCATGGTGATCGAAAGCAAAACACTGACTCTGGTCAGGCCTTTATGCACATATGCACTACATGGAAAACAGAGGTGGGGAGACTAGCCAGAAACTGTACTAAATGAGTGAGTGGACGTTTAGTTGTAGTGAGTTTCTATGGTTACTTTGCTTGACACTCGCTGTGAAATGCTCTTTTTGGCGGTGCCGGTCAGCCCCAGTGATCTACATTGAATACCGGAAGAACAGCTCCGAGATTGTCGCATTGTTTACGGTAAATATCTATGAAATGGTCGGATTAATGTAGCGAGTAACAACTGGAATATAGCCGAATGTAGGGGTGTAAAAATACAAAAAATAATTTACAAATATCCTTAAGTAAAGAAAAATATATGTTGCATTCAAAAAGTCAGTCAATAAGTGTAACTCGTTACTTCCCACCTCTGATGGAAATGCATGTACCAGGGACCAGAGGTTTTAAATCACTTAAATAAAATGACATAGGTGCCTGGTAAAGAATACATATTTCTGCATATGAGTAAATCTGCTGACAGCGACAAAAGATAGTGGTACCAGATGCTTTCTGTTTGTAGTTGGTAGTCCAAGGAGCATTGACCAATCATGTCTGTATGGAGAGCATAAGAGGCACACAATGGCCAACATGCAATCTCGGGATAAAATGTATATTAGTCCGATGACGATTTTGCTTATTTTTTTGCATTCGTATATCTGTTTGTGAAGATCAATCTCTTTTTTTTGCATTCGTATATCTGTTTATGAAGATAAATCTCTTTTTTTTGCATTCGTATATCTGTTTATGAAGATCAGCCAAACTCAGCTCCAACTCCACTCTCTCATCTCAAGTATAATATCGGACAGTAAACGATGAGCAGCGGACGGAAGAGAAAGTCCTTGCCAGGATATCTGCTGGCTACACCGAATGCTGGAAGTGTTCCAAACATATTGGAGAGGCTTAATTGGCGTCAGACGATGCAGCCGATGGGTTCCTAGATTGAGTGTTGAATATATAAACAAATGCACCAGAAATGCAGATAAGCATGTCATTAAAACCAACCTGGGAGAAATATATACGTAACAATTTCCCAGCTCTATCCTGAATAAACTAGCTACAATGGACATATTTGTGAACAATGCAAGGGAAATGACTTCACCAGGTATGGGTCATATTCATGAGACAGATGGCCTTCACATATGCAACAATACTGAACACATGTTCAATATATCTACCGCGTCAGATATTAAGTCTGCTTGTGGGTTTCTAGCAAGGTGGTGGTCACAGTACAGTGTAATACTGCATTAATTTAGGGGCTGTCAATATTCACCATGTACACATTCTCCAAATGTTCTTTCATGACCACCTCCTTGAAAAATATGAGCGAGAGAGAGAGAGCGAGAGAGAGAGAGAGCGAGAGAGAGAGAGATCTGATTGTGGTGTCTTGAGACATGGGGATTACACTTGTGGACATTGATTACCAGGCCTGTCAACTCCCAAGGCCTGTAGAATATGGATAAATGAAGCAGGAATTCTCTGGGGCTGCTGTTTGGCAATGCCTTTTGAAGACGGGCAGCTGTTCTTGGACAGGAGCCAGCTTAGAAAATTCAATTTAGAAAATAGCGGTCAGTCACTAATGCATCATCAACTTAGTTGGTATAGGGAAAAATGAGTCCACTGGCAGTGCATTGTATCAATCTCACTGAAGACTTAGGGCTAGACTTGACAGCCGACAGAATACATTGGAACACGTCAATATTGGAGAAAATAAGGTGTCACACATTTTAATGATGCATTAAAATAGTATTTATGCATTATTATTATTGTTATTATTATTATTATTATTATTATTATTTAATGTTATTATAGTGTAGTAGTGTATAGTGTTCTATTATAAATACCTATAGTGTTGTTTTTTCCATGTATGTATTGTCAGTTCTCCTTTGCTCTAATCACTGCTTAGATATATGAGGGGTTAAAGTAACAAAAATGAACTGATAAAATGTTGGTGATATAAAATCATGCGAATTGAAATATAACTTAAATGATCAAGTGATTTGATTATTTTATTTCTACAATTTTTGTAACTTACACTATATTGATTACAATGAATTGTTGTTACTTCCATTTATCGTTTACATCATGCAATATTTGTTACTTTCACTTATCTTTTGCAGCAGGCAATTTTTGTTACCTCTACCCAAAGCCACACCCACTCACTATCCCGATCGAGTTTGTGGCTCTCAACTTGCGGGCCTGACTGTTAGTCATGAAGTTTAACGTTTTCTAAAGTTTATTTAATAACATAATATTAATTTTTATTATAAAGTATATATAAAAATTATTTCTTTCTACCGAATCTCGTAGTTTCACCAACATATATCATAGAAAATAGTCTGTGCCGACACAAAATAGTATTATAAAAGACTGCCTTTTGCTGTCCGTACAACAAGGAAATCCAAGGAAAATTCCCCTTTTGTCATGTGCAGTTGTAGGCTAGTCTTGGTTAATATTGCTCAAGCAAGACATATAAAAAAGTTTCTTTCCAGCGAATCAAATAATTATACCAGGATTGTCAAAGGGAGACACTCTGTGCATGCATGAAGGCTATGGCGTTGTAATAAACATTCCAAATTCCAAAGCACTACTCTGGCATATTGGTTTGCGGTCACAAGACTGCTGCGTCGAATCGACGTATGGAATGACGGGTAGTTACATTTTTGGAGAGGTGCACGTCAGTCTACGCCGCAGCCTCACGTTTCGGTTACGCACTATCTGTAACTGACGCCGTAGCTTTGACGCAGAAGCATAAATGGGCCTTTCATTTTAATGCATTTAAGTTCAAAGATGTTCATTCTCTCTGCAACCCTTCCAACTCAAACTAATTTCTCAATAAAAGTTGGTCCAAGAAGCCTTTGTTACATTAAGGCTCCTGAAGATACCCAAAGGTTTGTAGAATTTGAGCATTTGGCGATGCATTAATCCATTTCTTTACATCTCTTGAATCAAACTGGCATTTACAGTACATGTTGAAAGTCTCTAAATCTTTCTCTCCTGTCACACACACATACCTAAAAGGACTGTAATGACCCACTTTCTCTCCTTGTCCCCTGGCGATGGTGCCGCTTTCCACATTTGACCACCTTGCTGTGGTCGACTACAGTTTGCAGCTGCTGTTAATTTGTAAGGGCCCTGTGCACCCCCCTTTTCAGCTTCGAAGCATATATGACTAATCACACCAGCCATTTTAAACAACTTGAGCTCTCTCTGGCAATAAATCACCTCGATTTGGGCTACTGTGCCCATAATAGAGAAATGTTCAGGAGGGAGAAGAGACTTGAGTGTGCTCAGGGAGTTCTATTTATTCTTGGTCAACACTCGATTGTGAAACAAACTCAAACACAGGGACACACCATCATAAAATGCTTGTTTGTTTTTGTCATCAAAAATCTACAAGGGGAAACGACCAAGGATTTGTTTGCTTTAACAGTCTTGGTAATATGAATTTCCCACTGGATTTTTATATTGGATTGTATATTTCCTCTTTTTTCAGACTTTTCAGATTTTTCTGGGAGATGTGTAAGGAGGTAGTTGTGTTGGAAAGGGAAATGCATGACAGCTTCCTGTTGGTAACCCCCCTATTGTCCATTGTCAATATTTCTATGCACATCTGTGTACTTACAATTAAACATGCAGCCAACTAAAAATAGAATAACAAGCAGAATAGTGGGTTCATTCATGGTAAGGCTACAATGTAGCAACAGCCTTGACACTTGGCATAGACCTCGCCAGTTGTATGTCATTATGCCCAAATAAGGACTTCTGGGTCTAAGCGTTTTTCGCTATGTGAAAAATGTATGGCGTTTTCGATATTCTTCCCTACGCACGGTCTGTGATTAACTCATATGTTGCAAACTTACCGGTTTTGTGAAAGGCACATAGTCCCACTGGAAACTACTGTGTTTCCACATTTCGAGACCGCTAAGTAGTCAAAGTAAGCATTTTGCTATTGCTCCAGCACATATAAAATATGTCTTCCGGTGCAGGATCACTCAACGGGAAATGTAAAAAGTCAGGCTGTGATGTTACCATAGCAACTTACATTAGTAATTACAACACTAAAATAAGTACGACGATTTATTTATTATATTGACACTATTAAAATACCTATAAAATATTACCTATTAAAACTACTAGCTTGCACACAGTTTTGTAGGGATAGCTTGCTGTTAGAAACAAGAAGGTACAAATTGAGCTGTGATGGTTTAATCTGCACCGGTAGTTGACTTTTTACTTTTGCAGTTAGCAAACAGCATATAACTTGAAAACCTCAACATGTCTGAAAATGTATGCCTCAATTTATTAGTACTGAATACAACCGGAGCATGTCAAAACCCAAAACGAAACAATAAAAAAAAAGCCATTCTTTGATGCTATTCACTTTTTATTTTAGACTCGGATGTGTTTCCGACTTCAAACTGTGACGGCACGACTAGGGCTGTCGCAGTTAAATAATTTTCCATGCGGTGATTTAAGTTGGTTTAATAGCGCGGTATGTGGTATTATCGCCATATTTTTGTTTTTGTTTTGAGTAGTCAAGTGTGTGGCGGAGAGCTTCCGAAATACGTGTGGTTCTGGAGCATAAACACAATTTCTAGGCAAAGTGATCTCAGCCAGTAATGAGACAATGTGCAATGGCATATTGGCTACCAGTTTAGTGCACTGGTGTTCTGACTGTAGGTATGCAATCACGGCATAAGTTTGATCAAAATGTCATCTGAAAAATATGACCAATTAATTAAAAGCATATTAAATAGTGCAAAATCAAATGCACAAAGCTACATACTTTGACTTAGTCCTGTTATAGACAGAAAGAAGTGATGGCACGTTGTTAAACTGTTTTCGACAGCCCAAAATGTGAGGGTACATCTATTGTTTTCTTTCCCACAAGAAATAGACATGACCCAAAATGATTACGCGAGAAGAGTGTGCGTGCTGCCAATACAGCCGCGGTGCGCTAGTTGCAGGCATGCTGCCCAAACAGAACAGATTACGGCAAAACTGTAGTAAAGTGCAGTAAAGCGTAACGTCAGAATGTGGTAAATACATACATTCCCAAAGGCTACAACTGGCTACAACAGGGCTGGGAGAAATGTGCGCTTCAATAGCGCACATTCCTTAAATGAAACCTCATATTTGATGGGCTAGGCTCATGGGGTATTTTTTTTTTTTAACATTGCGATAATGGCGGTTGCTTGCCATCGCCCGGGGTTGGGCTAGCAATTGCAATATTGCGGTTATCGCGACAGCCCTAGGCACGACTGGTGAGGTCTTTTGAATTCAGGCCCCGTTTGTTAATGTATTCACTGTCGTGTTTTTCTGCTCACACTTGATCTTTGATTAGATTTGTATCTTTGCTAAGCATTTCTACGCTATTTTTTGGCTCTGACACTAGAACAGCAGAAACATTACAGTAATAGTATTAATATTTTAATTAATCGGGACCATTTGGTAGTGAATGTAAAAAACTTGGATATTTTTGTGTTTTAGAGATACAGTATATGTCGAGACTCGGAACACACATCGTCACAATCCCGGGCAAACCGGTACATTTGGTCACCGTATTGTAGGGACAATATGACTGAAGATGTATTTTTATATTATGAGCAGCTGTCTAACTCAGTGTCACAAACTCATCAAATATGTCTTCCTACTCTTAATACTCTATTTATGAGTATGAGGAAATACAGCTAATAAAGTTAGAATGCTAATTATGCTCATGTATTGTAGTCTACATGGAAACACTCAGGATATTACAATATGCTCCTTTAAAGATATTCACTGGAAATGTATAAAATATAATTGAACAAACCTTGGATAAATATGAAACATTATCCTCAGAGAACTAGATAACTGGCCCATATGGACTTAGTTTTGGAATTGCAGGGTAAAATACAGTAAGCAGGTATGGATCATGTTGCAGACAGCAGTGCAGATGGTTTTACACACTGCCACTTTAACCCTTATAACTTAATTATAAGGGTAAAGTGTACAGTACACCAGGTGCCAATACCTCTATGTTAAAGCCTTTTGATGTCTAAGCCTAGCACCAGCTGGACTGGACAGAGCACATTATCTCACCATCACTACAGGAAAGAACGGCTTTCCTTTTTACCCTCCAAGCTGCAACTTCCCATTATAGTAGTTGAGTACATCTGAAGGCCTTAGAAATTGTGTATTTTGGACACAATTGTATATATATAATATCTATGATGATAACAGATATAGATAGAGATATAGATGCATGAAAAATATAGCCAAACATGGCCAAGTAAAAATATATATAGTTAAGTATACAGAATTTTCAAGGAACACTTTTACAAAGAACTTAAGGCGGATATCTACTGACCTCTGTGACAAATACATATCCTTGTATCTCCATTAGTCTCCAGCCAAACTACCTCCCAATGCATCAACAAGAGTGCATACTAAGATCCTGCAGATGTTTAAGGAGCATTTAGTGCCTAGTTCCTTAAATTGCTATTTAAGGTTCCTTAAATTGCTATTAAAAGGAACAGCTTGTTGTGAGCACAGGCGGCCTGTAGTTTGGATCATTACAATGCACAATATAGCCTACTGTGTAATTTATCTGGATGAAATAGCAGTATATGGAAACCATAAAGTTCTAAATGAAAGTAAGTTCTAAATCCCCAATCCTTATATTCCTTTCCAGTGGCGTTTTGCCCCAGCGAGAAAACAAAACATGCTTGCGTTAATGTAAATACTGTAGAAAAATCTTTAGGCGTTTAAACATTTGTCTTTAAAAATAAATTTCTGTCTGATGTGGGATCTAAATGTTTTGGATGCTGCACTTTTGTAGGGTGGTAGAAGAGGATTGAGATCATCCACTCTAACTATATTTAGTGTCACATAAAAAATGTGTTGAGTTATTTGTTATATTTGTTACAGCATTTTGGGGGTCGCAGGGGTGGGTTATGATATGCAGCCCAGTCACATTTCACTTTCATTTTTAAATTGCTGGACACTGATGCAAACTGAATCAACCGTTGTTGTTATTCTTATGGCAATTAAATAGTACTGTATTGGGCATTTAAATAAATAATAGGTGTCTGCAGTTTCGTTACACTACATGCGATTATCAGGTTCTGATAACATGACTTCTTTTAGCGGTAGTTTAGAACTGATGTCTTACCTTACTTTGATGTGTATCTTGTCTACAGACTACACTAATCCATTTGTGCAACCATGCTATTTTATTTGGAAAGCGTGCATGAATGTATAATTAGGGATTCCTTTTCAGACAGCATGGCAGTAGTCTCGCAGAGCCAGCCTTTCAGACACATACTTGACATACAAGCAGTGGCGGGCCGTGCATTAAACACCTAGGCCTTCAGTGATGTCCTACTTCAATAAATACCTCTCATAATACATTCATGACACCACGTGACCACGGCTGGAGAAATAATATACAGAAACACCCTTACGCACTACTTTGCATCACCTCATTGTGTACAAAATGGGCTATTTTCCAGCGCATTTAAAAATCAATAAACCCGCACCAGCAATTAAAACATCTCTACAGTACTGTCAAAAAAAAATAAAAGGGTATTTAAAATTAACTGTCAAAAAAGTTTTAATAAGTCCACATAGAATACAGGCAAGCTTTAACAAGATTGTACACTAAATTGCAAAATCGCAGTTTAATATCAGAGAGACACCAACAAGATGACCGAAGGAGTGCAAAACGTTGAAAGACAACATTGAAAGACAATGTTGAAAGACACCAACAATGACCGAAGGAGGGCAAAAAGTTGATTTGGTTGCAAATCAAAGTTTTGCCCGCCTTCGGTCATTGTGGGTTAAAAAAGCGAGTAGATATATAGATTTCTCTTTCTGCTAACCGGGTGTGGCTTTGGTGCAGCTCGGTTGATCTGCCTCGAACTCACAAGTGAGTAGGCTGATATCCTCCTTCTCCTTTTTGTTTTACGGCAGTGAGTGAGTATCCAATCACAACGTGACGCCAGCTAGGTAGCCTACTGTCAACAACTTGTGATCTGATTGGCTATCGCAACTGTTTATCAACTGTATGTGCCCGTTCACTTACATTGCACAGACGCCCGCATTTCTGGCGTCAATATAGTCTCACAAATCGCGCTCGCAGAATTTTGTGTTGCACACACACGAACCAAGTCGAGCGCGCAGAATCTCGAGTCGAGCGTGCACACAGACAAAGTCGCGCGCACAGAATGTTCATTTGAACAAGCATAAAGTTGTTTCTTTCGCGCGGACGTCGTATGTTGAGTGTGCATAAATCTGTCTAGCACACTTTCTGGGTTGAGAGGTTAAGGCAAAACCATGGGCACAATGATTGCAATGTCACAAGAACTGAAATAAAGCTGCACATACAAATGCTCAGATCTAAACCTCTGCTCTCTCGAAATGAATTTGCGCTTGCTCGACATGTAAACAAATGAAAAGGAGTGAAAATCCTATTGACCAATCATAGCTTTGCTTTTTGTTACAAATTCGCTGATTGGTTAGATACCGCCACTTGCCACCTCTAGATCAAGTCTGAATGGTTTTCGGCTGGGCGGACCCATTTTACTATACAAACGGTGGACCACCATGGGAGAGGCAGTGATTATATTTGCAGCCATCGATTTCCCGGTAAATATGAACACATCATGTACTTTAATTATAATGTTATGTTATTTCAGTTAATTTATTAGGCTATTTATGTATTTACTTACTTTATAACAGTCACAATATTGCAAAACAGCTAAGAGCATACAGCATAACGTAGCTAATACGGTATATTCTACAGTACGGTACTATTACAATGTGCTGTACCTGTACGGTACAGCACTATAGTCTACTGAATACGGTTTTACTTTACATTTGATTTAATAGTGCGTTTATTCACAGTTATAGGCTGCAGTGTTTATATGGGCTAGTCGATGTCCCTCAGAGTTTCAGCCAATTCCAGAATTGACCAGGCCCATTCTGGTCAAATGAAGCTTCAGCATATCATAGCATTTACACATATTGCTCACTTTGTTACAGTAGGAAATCTTAAGGGTATCAATACCATTTTGTTCATACTGTAATTAGCACATTCATTACTTACCCTACCTTACTGTAATAT
>JAODUH010004935.1:0-10412 GCA_027564835.1 Typhlichthys subterraneus | reverse complement strand
CAGGTGTGTTGGAGCAGGGAAACACCTAAAACATGCAGGGCAGCGGCCCTCCAGGACTGGAATTGAATAGCCCTGCTATATACGCTCATCACCAACCACAGATCCTCGATCTCAGCCAGATACCTGCAGAGCAACTCGCATACATCTTCAGGTCTCTCACCACCTACACTACAGTATATTGACGCCAGAACCGGGACAGGGTTTTGAATCTGTGCCGTTATACTTCACATGATGCGTTTGGTAAGGGCTATACAAACAAATGTTCTGGTAAACTGGAAAAAGATCCACCATAGTTCTTGGATTACTTCTACAGGTTTCCAGAGATGTTTCTATTAGCACGTTTCCTGACCATGATGTTTTGAATCAAAATGGTAATCCAGCCTCAGCATAATGTGCTCTGTGTACAAAGGAACATGTCATCCTCTACCCATCCAGGGACAGTAATGTTTTGTTCTGTTAACATGAAGTGAAATGACGTGATATGGCCTACACTAAACGCATGATTCTGCTGACTGTTCAGGTCAACAGAGCTGCCTGTCTGTTCAGACGGTCAATAAGGGGACGCTGGCCACCGTAACTGATACCACCAGCAGGACTTCTGATGGCACTATATGCAGGGAGGCCGACAGCAGCTGATGAGAGCTAGGTCGAGATGGGTGTATCTATTCTGTCCGTCTATGCCTAGAATATAGCACAAGAATATGGCAGGGTAGACCTATGGGATCCCCAAACTGGTGACCTTTCTGGAGGGTGGCAGATGGCAGACCCACGTGGGTCTGGGATTAAACACTTTCACTCGGGTTTGTAGGGGAACATGTGGGTGTATGTTTTAAACTATTTATAGTTACTCTATTATTCGACTGTGGTAAAGATCGTCAGTGATGGCAATGAAAGAACAGAGATCACGTGGCAGAAATTGGGGAATAGGTTAGAGAATGCCGAAAATATCTACCAATTTCTAATGAAAGAGTTAAACGTTAAAAACATGTCCTGAATGAATGTCATACGTGTGTGTGTGTGCGCGGAAAAATGAATAAAACACAATTTTTTGTTTGATGTGTAGGTGGTGGATTTGCTGGCGAGAAAAGGCGCTGTTCATGTGCGTGCGTGCGCGCGTGCTCGCGCGATAGCTCGGGGTCGACGGGACGTAGGCTATAGCCGCTGGGTTGGGTAAACCGCCTCTAACATCTGGCCCGCCTTGTCAGCGACCATATGTCTCATAGTCAGAAGTTATGCCGTAACATCCTTAACCTTCACCACAATGGAGCGCACACAAGCAAGCGTGTATGTGTCCGCTCGCCACTGTTGGTGCAGGGCTGACGCAGCAACAACCAGCCTGATAGAGGCGTAGGGGTGACGACTTTATTGCGGCGGCGCGCCGACTCGCAGCCCGTCCGGGTCCCGGTCCCGGGAATAACGGAATAACGGTTTCAACGTGCCGGTTGACAGTGGAAAATGCGTCGGTGTTCACCATGACGAGCAAGCGAAAGTCAGCCAAGGTCCAGCTGCGACGCTCGATCAGCGAGCAGCTGCGGGACTCTACGTCAAAGGCTTGGGATCTGCTGTGGCGGAATGTCCGGGAAAGACGGCTGGCAGGTCAGTAGCCCCTGCATGAGAGCGCTAAAGTCGCTCCGGTGCAGCAGAGAAATGCTTTGTATTTAAATAGCTTTAGCTTTATAGAATCATAAGCGGGACGAAAGTTTATCTGAGTCTGTGCCTGACATATGCTGTCATGCGCCACGCCGCTGACATTTTGGGAAGGTCAATGACAAATTTAGTAGGCCTATCCATACCGGGATGTGGACACTTGTCCACACCGCGACGAGAGACACATGGACTGTGTGAACTTTCTCTTTTTAATGTTATTTGAGTGTTCTGTGAACGCCAGTGCGCCAAGTTCGGTAGGGTTCTCTATGTAGCCTACCGCGTGGATGCGCAAAGATCACTGCCGTCCAGGATATATACCCCCACCCCATCCCCACTCCCAGAAAAGTGAAAAAGAGACAGCTGCCTGCTGCCCTACCCATGGCCTAATGTAATAACGGAGCTGCCTGCCTCTTAAGCAAATGAAAAGTCTACCATTCCCACATTCACATCCTAATGGCAGGCTACAACCCATTTAACTTTTATACAGTATGTTGATGTATTTATTGCATGGAGTACAGTGTTGGGCAAGTTACTCAGGAATAGTAATGTTACTATTTACTTATTACTCCTTCAAACAATAATAATATTACTTTACTTATTACTGGGTATTAAAAGTAATTAGTTATGTTACTAGTTACATTACTATATTACTTTCACAATCACCACCTTGCCTCGCCCCTACCGAAAAATGATTTTTAGAAGTGAATCCTCTTTATTGGAACAATAATGAACCTTATGAGTCAACAATCAGCCAAAGTGAAACATTGCAGCCTCTCAAACCAGATGATTGGACATGTTGGTTCAATTAGCCTACCATAAGTTTGCTAGGACCAGAAATCTCATTATTGTAACGCAGTAATGCAGCATTTCTTGGATTAGTAATTGTAATACTATTACTGTTTTGGAAATAGTAACTAGTTACTATTACTGCCTAACACTGATGGGGTATAGGGAGTCAGCGATATTAGCTGGGCTCTGAATGAACTGTTAGGCTTTAGATTGTATAGTTTTTGGACAGATGCCATGGGCAATGCATTGTGAAAGACATATGTTTGTATTGTATAATTCATAATGCGTGACTGCAGGACAGCTGTTGGTGGCCATACTGTATCATTGGCGAGGTGACACAATGACACGTTATTCGTCCCATAGAATTGTGTCCGTACGGTGAAGTGAGTCATTCTGGGTCCACAGTGACATAGGGAGAACACCTGCTGCCCCAACAATCCTCTCTGGCCTCATTCTGCTGCTCTCTCTCCTTCTCCCGAGACCCCCCCACCCTAGTTAGCCCCCTCAGTTAACCCCCACAGTTAGCCACAGTCTATTGGTGTAGGTCTGAATGCTGCCTGCATGCAGGACTGACTCTGTTGCTTGTTCCGCACTGCAGGTCCCATAGGGCAGTTAATACACGGGAATGTCAACTGTTCATTAGCTAAGTACAGTGTTACTCAGAAGTGAACTAATGCTGATTGTTTGATTGACTGGTTCATTGACTGGTATGTTAGAGCTTAAATGAGAATTGTTTTTATGGGCTGTGTGTGTGTGTGTGTATGTGCGCGCATGTGTGTAAAGCGAGAATACAGTATAGTGAATGGATTTTGTTGTAATCCCAAGGGTTTGGATCTGGACATTGTGTGTGCGTTCGTGCGTGCGTGTGTGTGTGGTGCCCGATATTGATAAAATGTGATATTGCGATATGGATTATGAAAATTGCCCTATCGAACGTAAGTAAAAACACAAAGGTTATGGGAAAATGCATCAAAATATATTCATAACATATCAAAAAGCACATTTTCATGTTGTACTAATATTCATACTCATATTGGACTGGTACAACAACACTAATTCCAAGTTACCAAGGACGCCTTCATTTTGCCCACTAATTTCCTCTTCTATCTCTATTATGTCATCCTCAGCCACACATCTTACTTTTCTGTGTGTGTGTGTGTGTGTGTGTGTGTGTGTGCAGGGGAGGAGGAGGGGTGTTAAACCATAGGCTAAACCAATTTGTACAGATCTATAATCAGTGTGTCACATTTCAATCGAGAGCATAGAATGAACGGCATAGTGTGTTGACAGTTTTCTGATAATATTATTTGCCTTTTGACTATTCTATTCTATTTCTTTAGTCTTGCAGTGCTGATCTGGTTAAATGTAAGGCAGGGACCATATTAACTATACGTTTGAAATGTGGCTAAGTCATCAACCACCTTGGCTGGGAGCCAGCCTCATTCCAAGTTCCTTTTCTATTGTAAAACTGGTAAATTACTTAAAAGTAGTCAGTGGATGAGAACCTTCCCATATGAGGACCATCAGGAAAAATACCATTATCATAACGTCATGGCGTCCATGGTGACTGCAGCCGTAATGATTTGTTTTCACCCTCCCTAGGAGTAAATTTCCCTGGGTCAGCTGTAAATGAGGTGGAGCACCGCGTATCATCTTACTGACCTCTTACTACAGCCCCGTTCCATTCCAGTTCCTTTACACACGTCTATTTAGCTGGCTATTGGGTTGCTCTGCCTGCCTGCCTGGCAGAACTGCATTCGCTATACACATGCTACATGTATTATGGTGTATTCCAAGCGTATATGCATGTGCTGAGATGTAGATGTGTCTATGTGGCAGACACAGAGACCTCCATGTGCATGCAGGCACACACACAGCTATTTCTGGTGGCTGTTTGGGAGCCTTCTTTCCTGCTGTGATTATTTCCTACTGGGTTGCCTCCAGAGGGCAGTCTAATCAAATGACTGCAGAGAAACAGTGTGCTTTGTGCTATGCGGTCAGTAGTACACATTTTAAAGCACTTGAAAACTTTGAATCTTGGTGGAATTTCCTAGCAAGCTGTGCTTTAACAATGCTGTGACCTTACTGTATATGTGTGTGCGCCAGGGCTGTAGTCAAGACCACCTTTGTCGAGTCCAAGGGCTCGATAATAAGCATTGTCAGTGATACACTACATATAAAAATAATTTCTAACTTTAAGTAGGCTAATGTTATCATGCCTATAATTTGTACCCTTGACTATGAGCTGTAATATAGGAATACTAGTGACTTTCTTACAATCACAGGCTGTATCACATTGTATTTCTCAAAGGAGGTACATTAGCAATAAATTGTAGCCTACATATTTACATTTACAGCATTTGGCAGATGCTTTTATCCAAAGCGACTTAACATGTAGTATATAGTTGGGCAGGTCATATACCAGAAATTGTTAGCAAACAATATTGTTAGAATAATTACAGCATAATGTCATCATGAGTACTACCATGTCAATTTCATTAAATCAACCAAATAGCTAATGGATTAAATAATAACACCTAAGAACATAAAGGTATTGCATTTTATTATAAATATAATAGCAGAGAGAAGATAAGGGCATTTGAAGGAGACACTTGATGTAGGAGTATTAAGAGGTGGAGGTCACTAGCCGAACATGGATGTAAAAGGAACTGAAATATACTAATATTTAAATGGCTGGACTTGGTCGAGTCCAATTACAATATTTGGCGAGTCCAAGACAAGTCCGAGTCCAAATACCAACAAGTCCACGACAAGACCGAGACATAGAACAATGAACTTCCACACACACACGCACTCACACACACAGGCAACAGACAACCTCTGTACAATATCTTTATTCTGAACTGGGCCACAGCATGAGCAGCCAGCCTGTCTCATCTGTCCTATATCATTCCATACAGTATACAGATATGTCTGTCAAGTCCGTTGCCATGGTCACACTGGGTCACAAACTCCTGTGCCAACATTTAAAGGCAGGGTCAGTTATTCTTTGAAAACGCTTGCTAGCTTTGAGCTCAAAACAATATACTTCTGCGGCCTTCCGCAGCGCCGCCCCACATTGAAACACATTGTGAAGCAAAGCATAGTACTACAGCTTTGTTGTCTGTGAGATTGACAAAGATTGACCAAAACAGCAGAATGTTTTTGGCATGAGATGCATTAAAGTCATTGTAAAAAAACAAAACTGTTTTCATGCTAGCGTGAAACAAAACACACTGTAAAGGTGTGTGGCACATGACAAATGTGTGAGAGTTGGCAACCCTGCTTTTCAAACAGCCAAATAAATACAATGAAAATGGTCTGAATTAAAAATGCATTAGTCTAAACAAACTAGATACTGCACACACAGTAGTATAAGCCTTATCATCCCATTGCCAAAAATTTGCCAAAAAATTGCCAAAATAACTGTGAAGTCTGCAGTCCAATTTAAAACACAACTTAACTGACACACAATGTCAGTGCAGTGTGTGTGTGCTGTTTTGCTGCCCTCTTTTAAAAGCCCAATATGTTTTCCCATCGAAAACAGCAGTACAAGTACTAACGTAGACGTAGTTCTGCCAAAGCTAATGCTAATACTACTGTATATGACGCCTAAAATAGGTCATTCCATACCAACAGATGAAATATCCGTCTCTTTTATCAAGGAGAGGTGGAGGGGGGGCATCAGAGCATGTATTCCTGCTCAACAGTGAGCCTGGCATGTTCTTGATGTTATGGCCCTAGTCCACAGCATTACTGTGTCTCAGTGACGGTAACAACAGTGCACTCCTACATGCATTCCTAGTGGAACGCTCACACAGCCACCCACACACTCTTATTGTTCTGCCCCCTCCCAGTCTTCTGGATGGTGTGCTTTAATATTGTTGCTTTGACAAATTGTGGCAAGGTGTGTCCCTGGCACCTGTTCCGGAGGCGGGCCAGTGCTCCCGGGGGACATGACGCCATTGGCTGCATTTGTGGTCACGTGACCAGTGCATTGATGAGGTGTTGACAACAGGTGTGTCCGACTACTGCTCCCAGCTCAGATTAGAGATACATAGGCACAAGACATATCTGTCTCAGGGCTTGTTTTCACTGTGGGCTGGAGATAGGAAAGAGTGGGGAGAGGTAGAGAGGAGAGAGAGAGAGAGGGAGGAAAATGGAGAGAGAGGGAGAGAGGGAGGGAGGGAGCTGGTGGGAGAGAGAGGGGAGGGCTGTAACAACATGTCAGAGGCAGGAATGCAGGAGGAGTATGTGTCGGACATAGTCGTATCACCTGCTGGTGCAGCGTGAGCAAGAGCTCCAGTGAGGGGAGGCAATTGAGGGACAGACACCCAGGCACGGCATGGAGGTGGCGGGGAGCGCTGCACACAGAGCGCCCCCTGCATCTATGGATCCTGCCTCTTCACAGCACATAGGCGCTCAGGGTGCCGCACAGCAAGCGGACGTCTCCGTGAAGCGTTACGTGGCAAAGGAGCGACCAGGCGGTCAGGAAACGCAAGTGCCAGAGAGCAGGGGGGTCGTGACCCTCGCTGGCAGGGAGCATGAGGACGCAGGTGTCCAGGGCAGTGGGGGGGAGGGGACAGATTGCGTTGAGGAGCTTAGCGACATCGGGGGAGCCTGCCTGGAGGCCATGACGCCTGACGGGCAGGACTACTACCTGAGGCTGGGCCACACCCCTCGACGACGCTCCGCCCTGCGGCTGTCGCGCATCATCGCCCGGCAACAGCTGCTCCAAAGACTGGCACAAGGTAGACATGGGTAAATGGTGATGCTGTGACCCGTCTGAGACAGCTAAACGCCATTTGGTGTGTCCTGGAAGACGCTGTTAGCTTTAATGAATCATATTAGTATTTGTTCTATAAGCAACTTTTTATTTTATTTTTGAGGCATCTTACTTAGCCCTGGTCCTCCACATTATGGGACATTAGTTTGGAAAAAATATGTATGGTAGTGAACGGTGAGAATACAATTATATTTAGATCCTGTTTGAATTGTGACACGAAATACACATATGATGTTTGTGTATTTAAAATATAATTGTTCAAGTCAAGAATGTTGCAGTTTGTTGTTAAACTATAAAGTAATCTTTCATTTTGTGTGTAACCGCTCAGTGAAGTACAGCTAGTCACCAAAACAATTCTCTCGTCAGTTTGTGAATTGTGGCATGAAAACGTCATGACACTTACACGACACGGGGTTTGTAGTCTTAGTAATTACATATTTTCACAATGTTACACTTCATCTAATGCACGACCAACTGAGACTTTCTTGACTCTAAGAAGTTTGTTTTAAATAGTCAAACATCATAGGTCTACTTTGTGTCACAAAGCAAACGGGATCTAAAAATAATTTTACTCTCGCTGTTTTTTTTTAACTTAGGTCCCTTAATGTGGAAGTGACGTTGGCTATCTATATGGGGACTGGACACGAACGCACAACATGTAGGCTAACTTGGAACAAAGATGATGCTTTAAATGTCTTATATATTGTATGTTATTATTAATATACTGCAGCAGCATACAATTATTGTCTGTGTAAAGATATACAGTAGTAGAGTAATTGCATCCTGAGCAGAGAATGACATCACACAACTGTGTTTTAATCCTCCTCCTCTTGTTTTCATAGTCGTTTTGGCCGTGTGTGCATGTTAGTGTGTGTGTGTGTGTGGCACAATTGCGGAGGGTATCTTTAGCTGTACAGTGTGCACTGATGGGCTGTTGTTATGTAGGTCCATCTGAGTCAGCCTAACCAGGTGGATGTATGTATGGGATGGATGTATGTATGTAAGGATGTATGTATGTGGATGTATGTATGTATATATGTAAAGATGATTGTATGTAAGGATGGATGTATGTGGATGGATGTATTGATGTAAAGATGGATGTGTGTACTGTAAGGATGGATGTATGTGGATGGATGTATGTATGAGATGAATGTGTGTACTTTTAAAAGGGAAAACAGGTCTGAAGACTGAACTGAAAATCAGCTGCCCTCTATAGTGCCATGTGGAATTACTCCTGGCATGAGCTGCTTGCACAGAATAGGCTGCCCATTTGCCTGATTCATGTGCCATTGTATCTTCCAGCTTGTCTGGTGAGAGCGCTAAATACAATGCGACCCATGGCGTACGAGCGTGACAAACTTAGTGACTCTGATTGTTTGGCCTCTGGTGCCTCTGGCCACTCCTTGGCTTTGTGTTCGAGAGCCGCTTCCACCGCTTCCTGTCACGTGACCCGAGCCTGCGGGGGTGTGGACAGACAGCGGAACGTCCCGGTGGTCCGGGACATTCCAGTAGCTCCTCGTATTCTTTCCGTTTGAGCTGAGAGATGAGAGGAGCCCCCGATGTCTTTAGGGATGTGTCGGGGTGCAGCGCTGATAAACACTGTGTGTGTCAGAGCTCACCATTGTCACCCATTGACCTTGTCTTCTCCATGCGAAGCGCTAAGCCTGTGGGTTCTAAAGATGGGTTCAGGGTCAGGGCTCCACAAGGTCACCAGTTTTGGGGTATTGTGAGATCATTTTTTTAAATATAGAAGCAGTTCTTGTATTCAGATGTTTATTATTTGTTTAGTTTTATTAACTTGTATAATATTTGAACACTTTTGAAGAATATTTAATGCTATTATTTAATTGTATTATCAAAGCTGCATTCTGTTTAAAATATTAAATTCTACATACAGTATACGTGCACAGGAGAATGTATGAGCAATGCATAAGTCTGTATTGAGTCAAAGTGGGCAAAAGAAATGATGAAGCTTCAGTTTCACAACACGATCGCCATGACTTTTCCATTCCATTGTTACGGCAACCAGAATGCTGCAGAGAGGGGGAGAAATGAAAACAGAGAAGGAATGTCAGTTAGAGAAGCATGTTCATGCCTGTGCTATTTCAAAATCTACAGTATGATTCATTTCAGATTCACCCCTAGACACAGGTGGAAATGCCTGTAGTTAATCCTCCATATAATTGTGATATCACTTATAATATAATTTCTATCAGAGAACTTATCATTGCATACACATTAAATATCAAATCAAGAGACTACTGTACATATTTATTATATTTATTTATTTAGATGCCGTTAGAATTGATCAGTGTCAAGATCAAGTGATGTATTGTTTTGCACAAGGTCATTTCAACAGGGGTTCTCTCTCAGAAATATTCTCTGTCACAGGCTTCCATTTTGTCTTACCTTACATAAAACCCTGTCCACCTTTTTCAGCACCTGTCACAAAACTTTGATTTATGGGAACGTGTGTTGTGTTCTCTTAACACCCACTAGTGGAAAAGCAGTGATAGGTCCAAATAGGCCATCTGCTGAAGCTCAAACTGCCAAGTTCATCCTGTCATTTCTCCACCTTAGGCCCTGACTGCACCAGGGAATATTTTCACTGACAGTTATCATTGTCATAATACAGTTATATTGAGCCCATACCAGCATTGGCTGTATTTCCAGTACATTCCTGAAGTCCCATCCATATATTAAAAAAGATGATCGCTCTGAAGATAAACATATCCCTCTTAACCCCCAGCCCTCTGCCTAACAGTCTTCAGGAACCTTTAAACATAGAGGTCTAAGTTCTTTATCTTATGTGGGAAAATGGCATCATTCCAGTCTCTTTCTCTCTCTCTCTCTCTCTCTCTCTCCCTCTCTCTCTCTCTCTCTCTGTCATTCCCTCAGTAGGGAGTGTACATGTATCAGTATGTACATGTTTTCATCCTGAAAGTGTGTAGTATGCCCTATTGGAAATGTATTTTCCTGTTCCTGTTGTTTGAGCTAGTATTTCTATGTAGTTGAATCAAGTCTAACCAATGTTTTGAAGCAATGTTTTGAAGCAATGAACCTTGACTATGGGATTAATTGAGCTAGAAACTAATCTTCCATCCATCCATCCATCTTATCCCGCTTATCCGGAGTCGGGTCGCGGGGGCAGCAGCTTCAGTAAGGGACCCCAAACTTCCCTTTCCCGAGC
>JAODUH010004934.1:0-10413 GCA_027564835.1 Typhlichthys subterraneus | reverse complement strand
GGCAGAGAGAGAGAGAGAGAGAGAGAGAGAGAGAGAGAGAGAGAGAGAGAGAGAGAGAGAGAGAGAGAGAGAAATCACCAGTGAAACAATCGCCTTTTCTCTAAAAGAGATCTTAGGTCGTCAAACAACAATATACTAGCAGTGACACATACACACTATAAAACCCAGCTTTCCAAGCAGCCGCACCCCATCTGTGGAATGCCTGTCCTTTTCAGTTACTATCCCTAGAGTCTACTGGTGTTTTCATTAAACACTTGACAACTTTTTTTAAGACAAAGACACACTTGGGCCGCCCAGCGGTAGTAGAATACGTTGTGTCTAAAAAGTTGCCAAAATGTTTAGTAGACTATTATTGTTTTAAGTCAGCTATTTAAGCCTAGATAATTCCAAAAAAATAAGAAGGTTTTGAACATGAGCATATGAGCTACTGAAGTCCAGGGGTTAATACATGTATTAAAAACAATTCATTGACATGAATATGTCACATGCATATTTACTTTCCATAAGAAAAGAGGACAAAAGAGTAGGTGAAATCAGGCCTATGTTGAAAAGTATATGATAGGCTTCTGCCTACCAGATACATTGAGAAACATAGTTTAATAAGCCTTACTGCAATAGCTTTCATATATTTTCAATTGTGCCAGGGTTCCTGTATTTCATGTGTTCCACGTTCATGCAGAAAAGGCACAAATAGTTCCATAAGAATTTACCAGAACACAGAAAAAAAAGGGTTTGATTCTCAAAATGTTATGAGGGAGAACCCGCAGACCCTCCGCTTTATATATCCCCACCATGTTCAAATCTACGGCCATGATTGTTTAATATATTTATTTGATTTTATTGTTATGTTTTCTGACTTTTGTTGTATTCAGTTCACCTAAGCTGTTGTCTTATATTAACTGCTGCTTTTTGGTTTTTATTTTTACCTGCCCTGTGTTTTATAAGCACTTTGTGATTATATATATCTGTGAAAAGCAATATATAAATAAATGTACTTACTAAAATTACATTAAAAACCAGTATATGGTGACACAACATTGTAGACATATCATGCAATCAAGTAATTGCTTTCTTTTGCAAAGAGTTGTGCGCTACAGCACCTAATGAATATATATATATATATATATATATGTATATATATATATATATATATCCTCAAAGAAATGTTGGGAATGTAAACATACTTTCTCTACACCGTCTTTCTCCAACTTTGCCTTCTCAATATAATAGCCTTTCTCAGACACATTGAGCCTTTTCCAGCTCTCACTGATGCGTTTGTTGATCTCTGACTGTGGCAGACTGGGGCTATCCTGCTGCATAATCTGATGGACATCAAAGTAATAGAGCATGTAGGCAGACCTAAAAACAAAAAGATGAGTTGGTTAGAGACTACTGGTGTGTTAGGAGTGAAGGAAGGAGGACATTCAAATTGTAGTGCAGTAACACAGTATTTGGACTAATAATACCTGGGCTTCTTGGGTTTGTCCACAGTGTCTTCTTGTGATTTGCTCTTCCTCTTTTTGGGGGAGGAAACTTCTATTAGGGCATAGCAGCTCTCCACCTCTGAAGCCACTTTAATATCATCATACACCTCTACTGTCTCCATGGTGTCCATGACAGCAGATACAGGGCAGCCTGCTTACAGAACAAAGACAGTTTATCTGTTGTTGGAACAAGTGTGCATTTATTGATGAGGGCATAAGTGCATGTTTAACAATAGCAACATATGTGCAAACAAATGTTAGTGACAAAAACTAATAACAGTTAATTTGCATAATCTTAACCTGTCATAATTTTGGGACATTCCCAGTTGTAAAATTTAGGATTCTTGGTGTGCTTCTATACTGGCTACATACTCGACCGACTATCCAATGAGATGGCTTCTTATTGAAGCTTACCTCTGCTGCCACCAGCCTCTGAAAACTGCTCTGGACAACCTTCAGGCAATGCAGAATGTATAATCCATTGTAGTGACAGTCAGGGATCGGTATTTTTACTGTATATCCCCCATAAAATGGTGCATTTGGGTTACGTATGTGTCCAGTAAAGATGTTGGTTTTCCTTCGCCTTCAGAGGAAACATGGCGCATTGTTGCCAAGGTCTCCAACCAATCATGTATTAGAATAAACAGTCGCAGACCAATCACGGAATACGTTTTTGACACGTGAAAGCAATGGCGCAACCCTGCAACCCTCCCCAATAGATAGAAACAAAACAGATCTCAGTTCAGATTACGTCGACGAAACTACAGCTACATACTATTGAACGAAAGCCATTAGCGTTGTCCTGAGACCAGTTTAAAACAAATGCAACACAAATATAATTTATAATACGATTTAATTTGATGAATGCATAAATAAATCGACTAAAAGAAAATTCATACATTTTGACACCATGGATGAGTACCGTAACCAAATATGTTGAGTAATATACTCTGCTGCAATCATGGATATGAACACGCCGCAATTCAGTATCTGGCCAGACGAGATTAATCGCACCATATCCATGTTGTAGTCTTGTCTAACAAGGCTTTCGAGCCAAGCACAGATTGCCATATTCGGCAAAAATGGCGAATGACAAGGTAAATTGCTGTATTCTGTCTTGAAATGTATTATTTTAACGTGTCTTGTTAGATTATATAAACAAACTATGAGAGCAATACACAATTAAATGTACGTATGAATCAACTACGGTAGGTTCGAGATCAAATAATAAGTATAATGTTTGTGGTGTCGACGTGCAGAATGCAGGTAAATCATTTTGTGCCATGTGTCGGGTTTAGTTCCCAGGTAGCCACAGTTACTCACAGTACTTGCTTATCGATAAGTAACGTTATTATCTCCCTTATAGCAGTATTCCTCTTACACAGCAAGTGATCTATTTAATACGGAGCACCTTTAGCTAGATTGATAACAATACTAATGTTTAATCACTCATTGCAGGATCCTCTTAAACAGTTAAAAGATTTGTCCAAGCTTAAGAATCAATTGGAGGAGATACAGAGGCAAGTGGAGAACGAAGTCTCTATCGGAATTCCCCAGGTAGTGATGTTTCATTTTCTGTCCTTGATTGCATATATTTTCGAGCTTGTAGCCTACCTTTCAGTATTACAGCCAAAAATTCTAATCGCTTTTCATTTTCTTCTTCTTTAGGGTGGCTCTGTGTTAGGGTCCCCCTTTCTGAAAGGGTTTCTGGCTGGTTATGTGGTGGCCAAGCTTCGTTCATCTGCCATTCTAGGGGTGCTGTTTGGAACAGTCACAGGCATATATGCAGCACAAAACTATGATGTGCCAAATATTGAAAGAACTGTCAAAGACTATTTAAACAACGTGAAAAAGGGACCAAAATGACTTGCCACCTCCTTTGCCGATGGTGGTGTAATGGCCCAACAGCAAAAAAAACTTTCAACTGAGTCCTGGAATTTAATCTCACAATCAAAGTAAAAGACTGGCCTGCTTATATTTCTTTTAGAAATGTATGGTAGTTGTCAGATCAAGCTATATTTTTCTAATGAGTACAAGATAACTACTTTAATGACTTTTTGGGATTTGGCTGGAAACCCTAGTATTGTTGCCTCTGTCTAAGACGCTTGGATCTAAAGCACCTTTCTAAGCCTCTTTTTTAGCATAGACCTAAGCGTCTGGATTTTCATATAGTGAATAGTTATTTAGATTAATTGATGCTTTTGCTTAATTCATCTACTTTTTAATTGTAATTATTTCAGATATGTGTTGGACAATTATGTTCCCATACATAAGTGTTTAATGTGGAGTGTTGAGAATGATTGTCATTCAGAATGTGGGGCACAGTTCCCCCGTCCGCCACCGGCGACCTTGGCAACAGAGTCTTAAGTGGTCCGTCCTTCTGTTTCTGATGGTCCTCATCTATGGCTCCCACGCACCGCTAATTGCTTTGACCAAGGTAGACGGCAGAGTTCCTTTCAGCCCGTCCTCATGTGTCGTCATGATAGAGTTGGCCAAACTGGTTATCTCCGTCTCATCACTGCTGCTAACTGAACGTGGTTCGGCTTCGTGTGTTGCTCCACCTCCTTCATCTCCACGACTTCTTGTACCGTACGCGATTCCTGCCATCCTCTACGCGGTCAACAACAACCTGGTCGTTCTCATGCAGGCTCACATGGACCCGAGTTCGTACCAGGTTTTGAGCAACCTTAAAATCGCCTCGACCGCCCTGTTGTATTCCTCCTGCCTGGGCAAGAGGCTTAGGCCCACCCAGTGGTTGGCCCTGGGCCTTCTCGTGGTGGCCGGGGTGTGCCACAGCTACAGCAGCCTCGACATGGGAGACCTTGAGAGGGCTGGAGCTGAGCCAAATGCTGGGCTACATGTTACCGCCTGGGGCCTTTTACTTGTGCTGGTCTACAGCTTCATCTCAGGGCTGGCAGCTGTCTACACTGAGAGGGTGTTGAAGAGCCAGCAGCTCCCCCTCAGCTTGCAGAACCTATACTTATATGTATTTGGAGTAGCCATTAATGGAGTGTCGTATCTCTCCAGTGTAGCAGGTGAACAGGGCTTCTTTGAGGGCTACTCAGGGACTGTGTGGGCCATAGTATTAGGGCAGGCAGCTAACGGACTCCTCATGTCTGTGGTGCTCAAGCACGGCAGTGGGATCACCAGGCTGTTTGTGATCTCCAGCTCCATGGTGGTTAATGCTGTTCTGTCCTGGGCCATGTTGGGGCTGCACCTCACTCCTGTCTTCATCTTGCCGGTCTCTATGATCGGCGTGGCAGCTTACTTGTATTACAGGTAGTGAATTCCTCACCTGAACTCTACTGAGTTTATAGCACAATGGACCGTGCACTGCCTGCCTTATTTGCTGTCAATAGCTTTTGAAGCGGGATTTGTTTATTTTTTGCCTCTTTATAGTGTTTTTTTTCTTCTCTGTTTTCTTTATTTCTTTGGATTGTCAGTTTCAATTTATTGGTTATTATAAAAGAACATAACTGCATTTTCTTAAATGTGTGCTGTTGGAATCAAGTTGCCTTGATTTTAAAAGCTTTGTAAACATGATATTCTCATGCTGAGTAAACCATAAATAAAGTATTGTTTGTTGCATGATACCTCATTTATTGAGTGGTGTTGCTGTTATGTTCTAGCCCAACTATTGCTCTCTGAGATTAAATTCTAGAAACCCTGTGTGCATTTGCATTCGCACAGCCATCCTGCTGGCGAGCCAATCAGCGTGGGTTAATGAGAAGATTGGATGTAAGCATATTCCGAAATGGTGGTAGAGCTAGAGGAAGCAATCAAAACAATTGTAGCAATGTCGATTGGTTCAGTGCTCTCTAATAGTTTCAAAATTAACCAGAGATCTGCGAACACTTCCCAATGGAGCGTGGCCTGTTAACGCCAGGCTGGTTGTCTTCCTCTTTGCCGTAGCAAAATATAACAACTGTAACAACACAAACCAAAATGTGTCCAACAAAATACAGATTTATTTCTTTATCATTTACAGCAACAAATCTTTTTTCTTTGACTGATGTTCACCCATGGAATTACTCCGCACAGCTAAAGTGTCCTTTAGTTCTCCAAGTGCTAAGAAGAAAGAGGGAAGAGATTTACTGCTTTGTAGATTATTTCAGAATCAGATATAAGTAGATGACAATAGTCAAGCAACTTTTTTTAATTTAGAAATTAAGATGAAGGGCTTTAGTGTAAAATGATGAAACTGGCTGCAAGCCAGTCCAGTGTAGTCCAAATCTGATGCAAGTAAAAGAAATACGAACTACTGTATTATTACTTTTGTTTTAATACAGAGGGTCTACATTAAAGTAGATAATTATTTTAAGGACTAGTGCAATAATATCAAATGGTTACCATACTTTGTTTACATTGTATTCATTGACATTCCACCCATTATGCTAACACATGACACAATGTAAGTTACAAAATACTAGTGTCAAATATACACTACAGTAGGATCTTTAGCTAGCTATGGGTCCTGCTCGGATTTGGAAAGTGCTGAAGACCCCTGCTCTAGTGGTAACTTCCTACAGTGCACGTATGATCACTGGAGCCTTCTAGTGTAGCTGTCCTACATGGCACACACATGCTCACTGGAGTGCCCTAGTGGTAGCTGTCCTAGAGTGCATGCTCACCGGGACCCTCTAGTGGTAGCTGTCCTACAGTGCATGCTCACTGGGGCCCTCTAGTGGTAGCTGTCCCACAGTGCATGCTCACTAGAGCCCTCTAGTGGTAGCTGTCCTACAGTGCATGCTCCCCGGAGCCCTCTAGTGGTAGCTGTCCTACAGTGCATGCTCACCGGAGCGTAATTCCTTGTTGTCTGCCTGGAGCTGCTGGTTCTGAGCAGAGAGGTGGACAGCATCCTGGACAGATTCCAGCAGAAGAGATCTGTACCTGGCCTCCAGTGTCCTCCTCTGTTCCTCACTCACTTGTCGAAACACTTTGAATACCTAGGGAGCAACAGAGAGGCTGTGAGCAAGTTGCCATGGGTGCTTCATCAGTGCTTTCCATATCTTCAAATGTCTTTTTTTTTTGTTAAGTCAACCACAAAAACACACCTACCAGTCAATATTACAATTCTACTATTCTGATATCATGGCCAAACATAACCCCCACCTGCAGAGACTCATCCCTGAGACAGTGTAACTCGTGTTGGTGTCTGTGGTATTGCTCCTCCAAGTCTCTCTCCGCTTGCTGGGCCTCAGTACGCAGAGCCTCCATCTGCAAAGCAAGGATCTGCCTCTCTTTGGCCAACACCTGCAGCTCCCTTTGGGGACCCTCCATCTAACAGATGGAAATGTGAGGGTGTAACAAAAGAGCAAAGTTAAACACTTGAAGGCAGGGTCAATCAACTTTTATCTTAAATCAAAACAGTATCGCTCTACGTTCCTCCGCGGGCGGCACATCACTCGTAGAAATGCATTGTGAAGCAAAGCGTAGTGCTACAGCTTTGTTGATACGAGCGGTGTTCGCCACTTTGTTTATGTTGCTATTTAAGGAGATAGGGCTGTGTAGAAGTATCAGATTATTTTTTCAACACGCACAGATAATGGTAAAATAGCGAAATGGGAGGAGATATTTTGTGAATTTGACAAAAAGTGTATTAGCTTACCATTAGCTTGCAATAGCTGACTATACCTTTAAGCTTCATTAGTATTCTGACAAGCTTAAAGTGCCTCTATGGCTCTATATGACTTCCTACCACTAGATGTCACACTAAGCGCAGCAACATCTCAAAAATGCTTCATGGGCCACACCCACATCAAACTAGAATGGCTGCGTTAATTAATGTAAGTCTAGACAGTGTAGTCATTAAAACATTTGTACCTTTTCCTCTTCCAGTTCTCTCTCCATCTTCTCCATCTCCTCCTGTATTAGTCTCCTGTGCTCCTTCTTAATCTGCTCTTGCCGCTCTAATGCTTTGTTGCATTCAAACTGAGACTGGCATGAAGAATAAGATAACACACACATATACAACGCACACATTTTTAAAATTTACATTATGTTAATGTGTGCTATGTTTTATGTAATTGGGTTACATAATTGTGTTTTATAATACAAACAAAACACACCTGTATGCTATTTGGGGAATATACTGTACCTGCTGTGAGAGTTCTAATGTATCTGTGGAGAACCCCTGCCTCACCATCTCCTGTCTAAGAGCTTCCCGTAGCTGCTGAATTCTACATACTCGCTCCTTGATGTCTTCCACATTGCCTTTGCCCTCTATGAAGTGATACACAATACCTGCTGAATGATACTGTCCCCATCATTATGCTGCATGCAAGCTATCAGATTTGTCTAAATCGGCATAACAAAGCAAGATACCTCTAATGTGTCTTTCCATTTCCTGTCTCAGCTTCTCCTGTAAATATTTAATCTTTTCGGGGGTCTCCCTTTGGTTAACGTCAGCCGAAAGTGTTTTGTTTGTGGTTTGGCCTCCCTGTTGAATCAATACAACAAGCTGTATGACATTACATAAAACCTGGATATTAGTTGCTCACAAAGTGTTTAATACCTTCATTTGTTCTCTCATCTTCTCTGACCTTTTCCCCCGTTTCTCCCATGACTGGTCTTTTATTATCTATCGGAGAAAATGTAATTAAGATATTTAAATGAAGAAATTCCCATAGGAGCTCCATTCATAATCCATAATCAGTTAAAAATAACCTGTAGATTTCTAGTCAGCTGTGCCAGTCTATAGGTGTTCTTCCCTTCATGGTCCTCCTGCAACATCATAATGGTTCTTAACTCCTGGATGTTATCTCTTGTCTCTTGCTCTGAAGCCCTAGGGCACCACCGACCGACGGTTGCCTTAGTAACCAAACCTTTCATCCTCTGGGCCAAAATTAAGGCAGAAGGAGTCTCATTATCCAGAAGACCTGATGGATCGGTGGAGGATGGAGTCGATCATTCAGTTCATCGACTATGCTCTTATGGGCTGCAAGGAATATTTAGCTTGTGGCATCACCTACCTTGTGGTGGGATAAAATAGAGGAGGAATGTCCTGCTATTTCCTGTTAATGCATCCATCAAGAGAAAGGAGAGGAGCTTGTCATTGGTCGTACCTCCTGATTGGATTTGGTCCAGAACCTTTACAAGTGGGCTAACTCTGGGAAGAACAATGCAGCTGAATTGTTGACAGATGATAACAGATGATTGTGTTTAAGACAGGTGACACAGGTGTTTTGCATGTTAGGGCTTAGCAGGACATGTTGCTAGCTACTTTGACCCAAGCCGTAGCTATGTGACTGACCCTTTGAGGTCAGTCTTACTGGCTCCGCCTGCTAGACTGAACAGCTGCAGTCTTGCACGGCAGAACTCGGCAGAAGAACTCTCATTGTCTGAATGGAGCCTCCATTCAACAGCCACTGAGAACAACATACTGGATCTGAGGAACAAAGTAGTTGTAATTATTTTCAGGACAATGCAACAGAAATAACAGAGATAATGATAGTGTTAATATATGTATTTATTTCAAGACAATGCAATTGAAATAACGATAGTGTTAATGGATGTTTTTATTTTCAAGACAATGCAACAGAAATAACAAAAGTGATGATTGCAACAGTGGACCTGTGCTCTAAGTCTAAGTGACCTACCTGCTGTAGACCGACCCATAACTGGCTTCAAGTCTCTCCCTGCCTGTTTCATAAAGAGCGTAGGCCTCCTCAGCTGAGCAGACACTCACCTCACATAAACCCTCTACAAGACTGAGACAAGACACAACATGGTGTCTGGTGTGTTGGATGATTGCTAACATGATTTTGTGTTTAGATTATTTTGTTGTATTGTTGTTACAAAATAAAAAGTATGTATGTCTATGTGTTATGCATAAATAATTACTAAATTACTATATATATCTGTTATACTGTACCCTTTGACCCTATGCGTACTAGAGTCTTTGTTGTGGTTCGGAGTATTATTCATATGTTGAAGTGATATATAAATGTTTACAGACTTCCGAGAACTCCAAGAAACATTTCTTATGAGAAATGTAGCAAGTTATGTGCCACATTGTATGTTAAACTTGCTTTCTATGTTACATAAATTATCATTTATTGAATGTGGGTTTTCTTCATAATTTATGTTCATACTGAACATAACTGAATAATCTTAAACTTACTGACCATCCAAGGATCGGGTGACATACTGGTTTCAGAGCCTGTCGTTTAGGGTTCAGCAGATCCAGAACACTGTCATCTGGGTAAAACTGTGAAGACAGGAGAGCTTTGGGGCCATCCTTCCATGTATGACGTTATAGTTTAAATGGCCATTTGTACACATTGATTACCTGAATGACCGATACAGTGATGAACAACTCTTTTGTCCATGATGATAAAAGACTGAAAATATTTGTCAAAACCTAGGATAGAATTTGTATGTTATTACGGTGTATTTTATAACAGTTTTTATTTTTCAAAAGTAAAGGCTTGTTTTTGTATCAACCTGCTTGATGATGTCATGCTCTATTTTAATGCCTGTCTTCCCTGTCCTAGAAGCTCCACCAATCAGAAGCGTTCCATTGTAACCGGAGGATATGAATTCAGCAAGCGGCTGAAGGAAGTCAGGGTGAAATGTCTGCAGATATATTCAGAGGTAGTGTCTCAAAAACACATTATGTTTCAGTTTTAAAAATATTATGTGGGATTGGTCTTATGAATGCAGACCGGTGTAAATCATTGCAGAGATATTTTCCACACCTGTATGTTTTCAATGGTCAGAACTTGATCAAAAGAGAATGAAGTTGTTTCCTATAAAGAAACATTGCTTGTTACATTTATCAGACTAATATGTAATTTTTAATTTGTGGCAACACACACTCTCTCTCTCTCTCTCTGTCTCTCTCTCTCTCTATATATATATATATTTATATATATATATATATATATATATATATATATATATTTATTTGTATATATATAAAGAATAT
>JAODUH010004933.1:0-10413 GCA_027564835.1 Typhlichthys subterraneus | reverse complement strand
ACAAAATTAAGTGAAATTAAATAAATTTCAGGAATACCAAAACATTAGTGCAACCTCAAGCTTAGCAGTCCCAACCAGACCATCTTACAGTAAAATGTGTTCCAATATGCACGTGGTACTCACATAGGGCGTGAAGATTTTCACCCAGCGTGGTTTCTTCTCTCCCCTTGCATATTCAAAGCAGAAGGCCATGCCTTCTTCATCTGTGTCCCACCTCTGCATCTCGCTCCAGTCAAACGATATCACCTGGTTCTGGACAGCAGGGGAAGGTCAGACAGACAGGCAGACAGGGAAACAGGCAGGCAGACGGGCATTAATATATAAACCTCCAAAAGCATAAACACAAACATTCAAACATGTCCATTAATATATAAACAAAAACACACACACGCTAATATATTGTGTATACCCATGACGGCATAAATACACACACACACACATGCACACGCACACATGCACACGCTGGCCCTTGCCTCTAGCGTGCCTTCCTCGGTGCAGGCATGCAGCTTGAAGTGGTCTATGCTGATGGCGGTGATGACGTGGCCTTTACGCCGGGAGTCACAGGAACAGTGGGGGAAGATGATCTCGTTGTAACCCTCACAGTCCCGCAACAGGCTCAGGTACTGACAGACAAACAGGACAAGATACAATGCAGTGTGAGCCTAGGGAACTACAGAGGGAGGGGTAGAGAAGAATTCATATTTTATACACACTCACACACACTAGTACAAATCTGAAAAAATGCTGCAGTGATCATATTTTCATGCGGCAGTGTGTGTGCGTGTGTGCATGTATATATACACACACACACACACACACACACACACACACACACACAGTATACTGTATAATGTATACATCTCTATCTCTCACATATACGGAATGTACACAAAGGAATTTCATTTTAAAGGCATGTGGGCTCCAGAACTGACATAACAAAAATGATATTAACAAAATAAACGGCAGTTCGCACAGCCTGTGCGACGGTACATGTGCAATGAACCCTTTATATAGCAACTTCTAATAGCTGCACTAACTCAACTGCACTGGGATAACGTTAGACGTGAACTCTCTGTGGCACACTCACCATGGTCATCTTCTTTTGCTCAGCAAGTTTCTGCAGCTGGTAGGACTTCTGCTCCGCCTTGATGAAGCCCCTCTTCACGTCATCTAACGCCTAGGGCGTGTGACAACACATCAGCAAGTCACATGCTTGCATTTGTTTTTAGGAATTGTTGTTTATTAATGTGTGGATGTGTGAGTCATGTGGAAAAGATTTAAATGTTTATAGCTTGACTTGACCATGTCACTGAGGGCATATGACAACTTCACACACACACACACACACACACACACACAAACATTTACTTTAAACTACTCTAAACATCTTGTCTTATTTGCAAACCCCCAAGTCATAACCGAGAGGCCCTGCCCCCACTATCAGAACCACTTCATCAAGGTTGGGGGTAAATCCTAAAAGGTCACTCCAGACCTGGTGGAAGCAGTAGTTGACGGCCAGCTGATTGTCATTGAGCAGAATCTCCTCCTCCGTGGTGAAGAGCCACTTCTGCAGAGTGAGACAGGTCCCCAGGACTGCAGAGGTGTAATTCTGCACATACAGCTTATGGGGGAACTCATTGGGGGCTAGCTTTCGCACTGAGAGAGAGAGTGGGAGGGATAGAGAGAGAGAGGGAGAGAGAGAGAGAGAGAGAGAGAGAGAATATGGGTTTATTTTAGGCATATTTAGTTTTTTTTGGGTGGGGGTAGAAAAGAGTGAGCATGAGGGATTAACAAAACAGCAGCAACTCCCAAAGCCCCCTTAACAGCCTAGTAATTTTGTAAATACAGGAAAGCCTCTAACTCTGTGTGTGAGAACCAGAGAGTGAGCTCAGTCTCACTACTGTTAATACAGAGAGACAGAGAGAGAGAGAGACAGAGAGAGACAGAGAGAGAGAGACAGAGAGGAAGACAGAGAGAGCGAGATAACCTGACGGCACCTTACTGCCTGCAGGGGAAGGGGGGGGGGGGGGGCTAAACCATCCCCAAAATCAATAATTAACCAAGAAGGGAGACAGATTCCAGTGCTGTACAAAGGCACTCCGGTCCAGACACGACGGGAACGGCCCCTCTGCATACCGAGAGAGTGCTTGAGAGGGAGGGTGTGCAGGGATAGTGGATTGCGCTGGGGTCGGGGGAAGTGGAGATTGACAGGGAGAAGAGAGAGACTGACAGGCTGAGGTGGAGAGAGGAGCTCCCGCTAGTCCAGAGACAACCACCCCTCTCTCTGTGACAGACAGGTGTCCGTCACACCCGTCGATGGTGCTGCTCGGTACAGTACATTATCTTAACGCAAAGACACAGAGAGGGTTCGAGATGTACCACCATGTCAAGTCAAAGCAGCTGCTACCAAGTGGAAAAAGAAAAATGTAATAATATAAGACACGCACTATATACTGTAGGACACGCACTCTTAAGTATTCATTCTTAACTCACCAAAGGTGTGGTTGATGACCTCAAATAAGGCAAAATAGCTTGCCGTTACACTGTCCATGCCCAGCTTCAAGACCACAGCCTTAGCCAGCCACATACGAGAGAGGAAAAGAGGTCCAGAGAGCTATTAAACTGGTCTGGGCCTGAAACACTGGTGTTATTGAGTGTGTGTGCGTGTGCGTGTGCGTGTGCGTGTGCGCGCGCTCACCTGATAGACCTGGTCTGTAGTGGAGTTCTTGCGGACTCGGACTGTGACTGTGGTCTTATCGGGCATGGCTATCCTCAACTCCACGTCCGATACACCGTTGTAGTTCTACCACCGGAGAGGGGAGCAGAGGAGGGACGAGAGAAAGTCAGGCAGAAGGCTCAGGTGTGGGGACGAGAGAGACAGAGAGGGGGCGGCAGAGAGCAGGCAGTCAAGTGAAACGTTAGGATATCAAATAAACACACACACACACACACAGTATACATATGAGTACATGTGATATAATCACATTTGGAATACAACTGTAATCAAGAAGAAGATATTTATGTATATATTATTTTTTATTTATATTTCTCAGACAAAAGTCACAAAGTGCTTCACAATTATAGAAGTAAAAACAGCCAGTAATAAAACAATCAATGGTCAAACGGTCAAACCCACAAGAAAATACACAAGGGGAGGGCAGATAGCAAGGCATTGCATTACAGTACACGCACACACTTTCTCCCTTACCTCATCTGATTCAGACAGGAACTCTTGCATGATGTCACTCTCTCCAATGACCCGCACAGAACACACTGCAGGGAACACACACACACACAGTCATGGAATCATGTTTCAACAAGGAATAGGCCCTACAATTATCTCATTGTAAGGATGTATTCTAATATCTGACAGACATTTTTGCTATTCTTTCTGTGGTAGCTTTCCTAGTATCCATTCTGTGAAGAAAAACAAATCCTTTGTGGCATGAAGTAATACAATACAATGCAGACTGACACTTTTACCTTGTCTACAGGCTGCTAGAGAAATGTGATAGACCTGGCTGTTCACCCTGGAGTGCATTTGAAAGCTATTTACCAAGCAGCTGCTGGTCAGCAGCCATTTTGCAGACATTTGGGACATTATAAACAATAAGAGACTCAATTTACTGTACATATTGACAGGCCTCAAAAAGACTAGAGAGAACTACGCTAAATGAATAGCAGCTTTAACTAGAAGCTGTAATCATTATAGGGATGACGCAGATGATTGCAATGGCATCAAGTTACACTTTCTAAAACAGACAAACCAGCAGGAGGTGTTCTTCTTCCACGAGCTCAACTAGCTAGGCTACAAAAGGGACATCTGCCCCGGATCCCTCTCCCACCTTTCTCCAGGTACTCTTCTAGGCCTCTGCGTCGTGCATCCAGCTGCTGCTCTGAAAGGGAAAAGGGCCATTTGCCAGGCAGCTTGGGGAATGTGTAGCTGGCAAAATCTCTTTTCAGGTTCTGATGCAGGTTGGCAAACTCGCGGTAGCGTTTGGAGCAAAGCTGCCTGCCTGCCATGTAAACGTTGTACACCTAATAGAACAGGAAAGACAACAAATAGTGGAATAGTGATTAGTGATTTTAAAGAAAGCTCTAATCAGTACCTAGGTAAAGTTAGTGTCGTACTAGAAGTTGGATATTTAAAGGTGCTTTATGCTAGCTTGATGTTACCAGACACAATATTCACTTTGTGAAGACTGTGAATATCTGCTTCCCAGCACTTACGGCATACAATAGGCCTACTGTACTGTATGACATCAGGAATAAGTGTGTGTGGGTCTATGTAAAAAATGTGTGTGTATTGGTGGATGGGTGAGTGGTGTAGGTGTTTGTTGTTATTGGAGACTGACTATACCATAAATAACAGCAATAAATAACATTATGCACATTCATATGGGGTCTCACAGACCCCAAACAGATCATCTTTTCATTTAATCTGAGGTCCTTTTTGTTTTACATATGGCAGAGGTCTTCAACAGGGGGTCCGGGATCCCTAGGGGGTCCTCCAAACTATTTAATCCCAAAATTATTTTCATTACATAAACACAACCTGGCTTTAATGTCTTAGTTAGTTGCCTACTTTTGTAAATGACACTATAGGCTGACATACACATTATTGTTGGCCCGGCACCGGTTGTCATTTATGCAATAATTCTTAGTTGATCAATCGTAATACGTATTGATAAACTAATATCAGTAAGTATTACGATATTGTATTGCACTGCGTAGGCAGTGCAATACAATACACTGCCCACGCAATTTAGCACTTGTTATTTGGGATGTTAGTAAATCCGGCCCATAGTGGAGTAATTGCATCCTGAGCAGACAACTACTGTGTGTGTGTGTGTGTGTGTGTGTGTGTGTGTGTGTGTGTGTGTGTGCGCGCATGGCGCATGTGTTTTGGTTCGAGATGCTGGTGCACTTGTGTGTCGACATGGCCTTGTGTGCCAATTGTGGGAGACTCATCAGCGAATCCGGATATAACACTAACCTAATGGAGGCACTCGTAATGCTCCTAGCATCCAAACGTGACAGCGACATAAATCTTTTATATGTAGCCTATGTTACCTACGGCTTGTTCCATTCCCTCACTGAATCCATTCACCAGGTGCAGACCATCAGAGGCGTGCTCAAATTTGGCAAACTGAGGCGAACGTGTTTGCTTTTAAAAGAGTAACTGCACCCCTAAAAAGTGTTACAGGTACAAGTAACAGGATTGATCTGTGGTGAGACACATTAATGTTGGTGTTAATATTGACAAAATTCACGTTTTTATAAAAATCTGCGTTTTGTGGGCTGAAAACAGAACTACACGTCATATCTGTTAAAAATCACCACAGGACCTGGATGGTTTTCAACGGTACACTTAGCACGCTCATGTGTCAACTTTTAACGTACATGTTCATGGGGATCCCCCTCTCAGCCCCTCCCCTCCCCTCAGACAGCTCCTTGATGCATTATTCAAAGGTTGTAGTGGGAGGAGTCAGGCTCAGCGCAGGGGTGCAGTTACACTTGAACCTTTTGTTATTATTCGATATAAGACCACCACACACACCACAAACTTCTCCTGGTTGAGCTCCGCGTGCTTGTAGGTGGGGACGGAGATGGGCACGGCCTGCTTGTCAGAGTAGTCGTAGCAGGACTGCGTCGAGCTGTCGTCCGCCGGGTCCAGGCAGTCTGCCTCCTGGGGGGGCGTGGCCAGCACCGCCAGCACCAGCTCCCTCTCCCCAGCCCTGATCAGGTCCACCACCTGCTTGTGGGTCGCCCCCTCCACGTTCACTCCATTCCTGTAGCGGGGGGCACAGTGGGAGGAGGGTGTCTCACATGTGCGTAGTTATCTGGTGACTGACTGACCCCGCCCCCCCGGGTGTCCCGACTCACGCGTTAAATGCCCCCCGGATGATGAGGATGTGAATAAAAGGTTTTCCTCATTTGTTTTTGCATCGTGTGTGAACGCAAGATACAACACATGTACACTGGTGTACATTAAATAAGCCTTGATCAAACGCATAACACTGCAAATGTTGTTTGCACAGACATGATATAATGCATGAATGAATGCGACCAGTTAAAAGTGTTGCCAAGAACGTCACGCCATTGTAAAAACTATTTTACCTTTCATTTCTCAATCAGTTTGAGCACAAATATATATTCACACGAGCGCACAAACATGAACAAACGGAACAGAAAGGAACGGAAAGAGAAATAACGTCAAACACAGGTGTGCTCACATACCCACTCCATAAGGCCAGGTATCCCATGGCAACAGTTATGGGTGTATGTGCTGACGCCAGCTGTGCAACGGCCTACAGATAACATTAGGTTTATCACCTTAACACAATAAAGTCCTGTTGAGCCACACCTACACATAACTATGCTAGGCCATCATTATTCCTGTCAACCCACATTTACTGCAAACCTTCCCTCTATTTTTATTTTAAATACCTACCAATAAACTAACCTGATGTCCAAGATGGTTTGTTGAAACCATTTAGAAAATGACAAAAAATACTTGGCAGAGATTACTGGATGAACTGTTAGTGATTGGCGATACCTAAATACACCCGTACCTGCCAGTATAACGCAGATTAGTCAGAACCACTGGTTTCAAGCTGTTCAGACGTATATTACTGGCGAGGTCAAACTGTAGCTCGTATCACAAGAATACCAATGAACCACACAGGCGTTAAAAAAGGAAAGAAAATTAGAGAATATGTCACTAGAGACTTCCTCAAACTCACAAACACACACCCTTTAAATGTGATTCAGCTGTTGAACACAAACATCACATGGAGGCATTGATATCATGTTCTGCAACTAACAAGGCTCTATTGTGGCTACTTCACACAGTGCCTCATTCACTCCTGATCATGGCAGGTTACTTCCTAAATGTAATCTGTTACAGTTACTAGTCACCAGACTAAAGTTATAATCAGTAAGGTAACAATGTTCTTTAAAATTCCATCCAAAGCAATTTACTGCGTTGGCAGCGCCAAATCGTTCTATTTTTGTGACCGTTTATGTTGCTCAGGGGATCAGATTAAAGTAGGACTTTATTTAAATAATTGATTGACGTTAATTAAAGGATAATAAAAGAACATTTGATTTTGAAATTAGTCCTAGAAGTACCATCAAATTTTCTTTTTTTATTCTGTAATCCGATTACACTATTTTAGCTGGTAATTGTAATGGGTTACAGTTACTGTTTTTTGTAATTAGTTACAAGTAGGGATGGCACAATCCAGTTTTTTCAGTCCCGATACCGATGGAGATACCGGCAGTTGTGTATACAGTTGACAAAAAATTACAAAATCTAACTAGGACATTTGGACTAAATTAAAAAATAGCTGCCAAAATTAACACTAGTTACAACTGTTCAATTGTCACCGATACCGATCCAGCTAATTAAGTCAGTATCGAACCAATTTATGATCTCAATATCATATCGGTGCCATCCCTAGTTACAAGTAACTTATTATATGTAATCAGTTACTTACATGTAATCAGTTACTCCCCAACCCTGATCCTGATGCCTGGTCTTATTAAGCAGTGTCTAGGGCTAACCATGCATTCTCTCTCCATCGTTAGCACAATGCATGCGCTTGAATTACTCATTAAAGGCCCTTTCAGACAGGACACGACATGAGCTGTGCTCATTGCCGAGTTGAGCGCATATTTCTCCAGGTACTTCAGACAGGACACGGCTGCGCTTACCATGTCTCTAGGCAACGAAGAGGCTACACATACTGGAGTTTGAAGAACAGACTCCCGCTAGCTAAAGGCCCTGCTAAACAATAAATTATATTTTTTGCGTTACAAACATACAAAAAAATAAAATAAAAACCTTTTCAGGGGATCTCTTATTTACTCAGGATTTAACTATATTTGTATCCCGAATTCGAATGTAACAAACAGTTCACAAATATTGGTTTAACTAAGAGATCAGCAGAAAAATACAAGTTTAAAAATAAGTGAACAATTTGTAAACGCTGATTTTCTACACGTACAATATTAACTCTTCCTCCAGTTTCACTTTTGTGTCTGGTTACAAACGATGTTCTGATGATTTTGACTGCTCGAGTACCTGACGGAGGAAACGATAAAGTATTCTAGTATTTGTATTCTGGGCCCAGGGGAAATTAAATACATCAGAGAACTAAAGGATGTACCAGACAATGTCAGTTTCTTATTTGAATCAATGCATTTAATTCAAAAATAAACTTGTATGTATAGGTTGGGTTGTGTCATCCACAAAGCATCTACACAAATAAGATGTGTTTGGATGCACGGCCTTGACATTTCAGTACCAAATAATCCATCGAACAGGCTACAGTTTTCCAGGTTTAATTAAATGGTAAGAACTTAATTTTCATAAAGTTACGCTAATTTAATTTAAAGTTTAACTGAGATGTTGATGGGAATTCATGATAGGCTGAAAGTATTGCTTGACGGAAAAAATGGCAGATAGACAAATCTGCCTTCTGTTTGGTCAGACAGCATGTCCAAAACTATGGCGATGTTGAGTTGTTTGGAACCGAACCACCTACTAGATACTGCTGCAGTAAAGTGTGTATTGCTGTCCCGAATACCAATTCACAGGTTTTGAAGCATTTGAATACTCTCTCAAAAACACCATTAAAAACACTCAACTATAATTAAGACGTATAACAGAAGTAATGTAAGATTCCTAGTTTCAGTGAGTCACATAGCCATGCGCTCAAAATGGCCACTTTGACTGACACGTCAATTGAGCCAGTCAGAGCTGTCAAATAGCATACACCTCCTGTAGCAGCAAATAAGAGTGTGTGTTGAATGAAAAGCCTCGCTCTCTTCTTACAGAGCCAATTGCAATCAGTTGTGTTGATGACACAGTGTAGGGCAGGCAATTACATTTCAACATGTGGGTTTATATGGAGACATGCATGCATAATGTGAAAAAACTAATACTCGAATACCAATATTTAAATCAAATCAAATACATGCCCAACGAACGAATAATCAAATATTTGGGACCAGCCCTAAAAATGTGACATTATGTTGACAGAATTAATACACGCATTTATTTGTGCGTTGCCATCATCGATCATGAAACGTATGACTGAACATTGCTGTCACAGACGAGCACTCGAGTACCCGTGCCCATCCCTACTGGCTACATGCCTCGTTTCTATTGGCCGTGCGGGTATTCGTAACAGCAAACACTTTGTTGAACATCGCTCGTATCATCAAAGCCGTAGCACTACGCTTTGCTTCAAAATGCACTTCGACGTGCGAGGAGCCACCGCAGAGGCCCGCGGAGCGATACTGTTTTGATTTGAGCTCGTATTTAGCAAGAATGACTGACGCGGTCTTTAATTATTTAATTATACCACTGTTAGACCACAGAGCAACACATTCAGGGAACTACAGGCTTTCAAGATATTCAAGCTTTTACCTCAAAATAAAACAATTCTTTGTTTGAACTTTGCTGTTGCATTGCACTACGGGTGCACAACTGTGGCAGCTCTCAAAGTAAATATACTTTTACAGAGGCACACTCTAGATGGGCATTACACTATCTCTATATAAAGCAGCTTAATAAGAAAGGCTCAGGGCAAAGGTTATCTTACATCATAAATAGAGCAGTGCCTGCCTACACATATGCACAAAGATAACAAAATCAACATGCTTAGGTAAAATACATTAGACTGTGATCTCTTCAGTTAATGTGAATGGTTAACATTATACATTCAGATAACTCATGCATTCCAACAACATGTTGCCAATAAATAGTTTCACCAAATAACTATTTGAATCCGTGTATGGATTATTCTCTCCCCCATCCCTCCATGCAAACAACTGTCACCCTTGCTGTGACTATACATGGGACAATTGCATGAGAACAGTTAAATGGAGCGCTCATAGGACATGGAGTGGAGTGCCTGTCGTCGGCTGGCTATAAACGACGGGGCCAGATAATGACTAACAGATTGATAATGGAACACTGCCAGACAGACACAACGCAAGAGAAAGCAGGCTATATACAATGCACTCGCAGGAGATACAGTACACATCTATTAGTACATAGCCATGGTTTAGTCTTAATTAGCATATGCCCAGGTCTACCAAGCCCAGATGAATACTCAAGACAGAGGAACCTGAGGTGGTTGTAGATTAAATGCAGTTAGAGTAAAATGAGTAGTGTGTATTTATTGTTCCTTTAAAACTGATTTTACTTATTCTGAAGGATATGGAGCAAAGGACTATTGGACATTGTGGCTGTAAATTACAGTTTATTATCTGTTCAGTTGGCAAATTAGGTAATTTATACATGTATGTATGTACCGGCATGTATTAGGGGTGCACAATATATTGATTCAGTATCGTTATCGCAATATCACGTTGCGCAATATCATATCGAAGATGTTG
>JAODUH010004932.1:0-10414 GCA_027564835.1 Typhlichthys subterraneus | reverse complement strand
TCCGGCCAATCTCCCGCTCCAATGTCCCCTCACTCGCGAACAAGACCCCGAGGTACTTGAACTCCTTCACTTGGGGTGAAGCATTAAACATAACAAATAATATGCTGTGCATGAGTAGAAACATGTATTACTGATCTTTTATCAAATACCTTGAGAGCATTTTGTGCCCCGTATCCCCAGAAGGTCATACCCCGTTGTTGTTAAGCACTATGTGTGCGAGCGCGCATTTGTGTAGGTGTGTCCAGGGAGAGATGACCTCACCACTGACAAACCCCTGGTGGGACAATGAGCTCAGTGGCAATTTGCCTTGTTTCTGACAAGCCTGCAGGTCTGTTGATCAGTGGAACATCTAACCCAAATACTCTGGGCATGAGCGTAGATTTCGTTTAAACATTGGAAGGGTGGGGGGGTCATATTTTGAGAATAAAACACTTAATTTTCTGCATTTTGGTGAATTCTTATGGAACAATTTGTGTCTTTTCTGTGTGAATGTAATGTAGAAATGTCTATTTATTTAAAGGAAAACATTAAATACAGGAACCCTGAAACAATTGAAAATATATGGAAGATAATGCAGTAAGGGTTACCAAACATATGTATTGCTTTAGGCATGGGCCTCAACACACGTAGGCATGATTTAGCCTACTCTTCTGTTCTCTTTTCTATGGGGGAAGTACATGATATAAAAATACATTTTAAAGGAAGTTGTGAAAAACAGTTTTGTGTGTATGTATTCTTAATTTTACCCAAGGCTACGGTATATGAATGTTTATGTGAAGAAGACACACATAGAAACTATTTCCATGCAGAAGTTTCTATTCCTTGTGTGTGTGTGTTGGGGAGTAGAATGGGGGTGTCCCTGAGTCATAGGTGTAGTTTTGGAAGGGGGGAGGGGTATGCAATATTTAAAACGCATGGGGCCGCCCGACAATACTGGAGTAGTAGTGCATTATTCATATTAAACCTCTCATTAAGCTGCTTGACAGTGTAGCCACAACCTAGAATAGGCCTACTACACTATTGGTTCACTGTTATGTCCTATGTTGGATATTTTAATGCGGACATTGTGCACCCCATCCACAAGGCCTTACGCTGGCATATGGCACTGATGCACTACTGGCAACCTTCAACTGCTACAAGCTCAGCCAGGCGCGCAAGGAGACGTGGAGGAGGGGGGGACGTTGCTGACGGAGTGCTATAGACCAAGCTGACAGTTCTGTGGTTTTGACTTTAACAAATTATTGTTCTCCAGTAGTAGTTTTATTAGGCTGTGGCCTAAATCAATCAGTTTAGCCTACAGTAAATCATCCCAAAACACAGATGTTTTGAATATGCAGAACGTTTTGAACATGAGCATGAGCTATTAAAGTCCAGGGGTTAATATTAAATAGTTCCTCATAAGCAAGAGACTTCATGGTGACTGAATGATACCAAAGATCTTACCCGCTAACACTTTTTAAGGTTCTAAAGCATGTTTGCATCACACTGCTTTTTTTTTTTGAGAGCCAATCTACTGACTGGGAATTATAGAAATTATATATATTATATAAAAATCTATTACTAATATAAACATTGTGTTTGTCCTCTAGCTAGCTAAGAGAAAGGCTGTTTATAATAACTATTATACATTGGTGTATAACTTATCAGATCGTATTTTAACAATCACATGGACATTGTTTTTCATCATATACTGTAGAGGCAGTAATTAGCTTGTCATCAAGCTCAGGGATCTTACTTAGCATATAGCTAAATTATTATCATCACTTTCTGCCTAACCTGTCTTCCATTTTGGCTCCTCTCCATTTACTGCTTCAGGTGTCCAGTGGAAATGGGAGACGGCCCAGGTAGCACCCTTTGACAGCTCTAAAAACCTAGTACTGTTTTCATAGATCCTAATGCACTATGATGCAAATAAAGGATTAATCTTGTTTTGTGTGTTATCACATCAGATGTCCACTAAAAGAATAATTAAATAATCACCATTGAAAAAAGTTCATATTCTAGGATAGGTATAATCCATGTGTGAGAAACTGAGCCTGCACGTTCTCGCCTTAAGGGGCATTCACACTACCGGCAGCATGACGTCATTAAGTCCTATTCACGTGTGTTGGTACCGCAGCGGTAAACCCAAAAACGTTTGCCGTCGGCATATCCCTGATAATCTGTTCAGTTTCTACATCGATCATATTTTTTACCCGAAAATGAGAATACAGTGGACTAAAAAGTATTCGGAACAGTACAACCAACGTATGTTCCCATTTACATATATGTTGGGAGGGAGGAGTTTGCTTTGCAATAGAGAAAATACTAAATTCGATCTTGTATAAATACTTTTGAAATCGGAACAAACTGTTAAGAATAATATTGGTGAAATTAAGATTTTTTTTATGCTTATAACATTTACGGCATTTGGCAGACGCTTTTATCCAAAGCAATTTACATGTAGTTCATTAGTTGGACAGGTCATACACCAGCAATTGTAAGCAACCAGTATTATGTCAGAATAGTTACAGCATTTCATCATAATTTCTACCACGCAAATATAGAATTAAAACAACAAAGCCCCTTGGGGCTTGAATATTAAAGTGCATAATACTAAAGTGCTACATATGAGCAGATTTTTTTTTTATATAACATTTTTTTGTTATAAAGTAATAGCTAGAAGCGCTAGAAAACTATATGCATTGTGTTAGCTGGGCTTCATGTAGCCTAGCTGGCTATGCCGGTGGACAGTGCAAGTGTATTGCCCTCTGTTTCGACATGAGGAATTTGATCGGGAAGAAAATAGAAGCAGTCTGCTCCCGAGTTCTGTTGAGAGCATGGATGTATAAACATAGCCTATTATTGAATTCCTCCTTTTCCTCGCTGTTTATTTTGATAAAACTAAACTTTAAGTGCTGTCTGCATCACACGTTTATCGACTCCCACCCACTTTTGTGTGTACCTCCATGGAAATTTGTGCCGCTGAGGTACAAACAAAAGTTGGTGGGTTAAACCTACAGCTTGCCACCGCGGTGGGGGCAGCTATTGCCGCCGGTAGTCTGAATGCGACTATAGGCTATGTTGTCTGGCATGACCGTTAGCCTATAGCCAGTCATCTACAGATGTTAATAGCCAAACAATTAATAGGTTTATTATACAGTATATCATCTTATTTGTCCTTTATATTTTATTGATTGTCTAGAGTCTGCACACTAGGATCAAGCATTTTACTACTGTTCACTGCTGCTTCTCTGGCTGTGTGAGACCAACAACATATTAATTCAAGGAAATGTACATTTGTATCAGATACAGTACCATTATATGACTTGTTTTAATAGTGGTTTGCACAACAATGGAAGTCTTTATCTTAAAAAAGGTTTGATTTTGCTCTTGTAGTGACAATAGCTATGATGACAATAGGAAACATAAACAAACAATCATACCAGCCTCATCCTGTAATTATTATTAGCTGAAAAAAATATTGATTAAATGTTAATGTGATCATACAGTATACAGCATTGTAGTTGAGACTGCGTAATAATCAGAGAAAAGTCTTCACTGAGACCAGTGTTTCAAGACCGAGACAAGACCAAGACCAAGGCAGGTTCTTGCACACACTGCATTGACCGTGCAGTATCCTATATTATGCATGTGTGCAATTCATTGCATAACATTGTTGGATTAGACGGAGGCATGACGTTACGTAGTATTTTCTTTATGGGTAAACAGTTGAATGCACGCATTAGAAAAGTAGGCCTATTAATAACCAACTTCACAGACATGAGCAAAATTAGGTCGGTAAGTGGCAGGGTCGGACTGGGACTGAAAAACGGCCCTGGACGTTGAAGCCAACCGGCCGAGAACTGTCTAGAGTAGACCTTGTTGGCAAATACAAATAGTCTACACACCATCCACTGTAATAAACTATGATGCAGTAGTTTATTTAATTTTGTAGATAGCCTCACCCTTTCTTTTGGCCATTATTTGTTTTAAAATATAAATTTAGGCTACAAACAGTAGCCTAGTCTGTACATTAAAAGCCAGTTGGGGTGAATCTATCAGACCTTTAGGGAAATATGAAATACTGTACAAAGCCTTCTAAATAACACATTTCACTCTATAACAGGTTACATTAATGTTTCTATGAAACATTTAATTTCCTACATTTTGGTGAATTTTTATGCAACAATGTGTGCCTTTTCTGTATCCTTATGGTTTTAATGTCTTTATTTATGTAAAGGAAAATACAAAAAGTAACAGGTGGCAATTCTAAATATAATAGAATATAATAGAATATAATGAAATAAGTGTCTCAGGGATTCTATATTGCTTACAAAAGAATTTCAGGAACCAGGAATATAAAATCTAACATTAGGTATAAAACTTAGGCCAGACAGAAAATAATCAAAATTTCTCCTTGTTCTTTAGCAGTGCATATTAAAAGCAATTTGGATGTGCTTCAGCACCAATAAAAAGAGTTTACCGCCAATGTTAACAACGTAATCGTATTAGCTAGGCTATTAACCTATCAACTCTAGTCAACAGGGTAAAATTACAACAATATCTATCGTTTGGATGTTTGAATTAGGCCTATCTAAACGTAGAAAATGTTGCTGCTTGTACCCGACATCTCTTGTAGTCTATAGCCCGTACTGCTGACTGTCACTTGGCTTGGGATGCAACATAGGCCTATGTGTTCTGTCTTTTACATTTGATAGCAAAGCTTGGAGTTTTCATCTACACATATCCATTTGCCTGCCCTGCACTCAATGTATTTGAATAAGAAACTTAAATGAAAAATATATCTCGTACACCACCTTGCATTCGATTGTGTGAAAAGGCTCTTGGGCCAATCAGATCTCAGCATTTCAAGTATCAGTCCAAGATGGGAGGGGTCGCTCATATCTCCCCTCAATATTGAAAGTATTAGGTTGGCCCAGTCTGACAAACACAGAGACAGCGATGTGCTGCAGTTGCAGCCAGCCCGCCTGCCTAAAACATTAGAAATTTAAGGGAGGATTTACTAATTACAAGAATTATGATTAGACATGCACCGGGCAGCAATAACTATATTCCCACAGTTGTTGGTCTTGGTCGAGTCTGAGACGAGACCTTCAAAAAGTCCGGTCTCGAGTACTACAACACTAGTATACAGTATTTTCTGATGTGCCTATTCTCCTTAAGAGGACACGTCCTCATGCCAGACCATGGTTGCAAATAAGAAAATGTTCTTAACCAATTTGCCTGGTTAAATAAAGGTTCAAATAAAAATTCTAATAAAATGAATATTGTCACACGGGTTCCTACCCTGAATTTAAAGGCCAGCAGAATCTTAGGCAGGAAGAGGACAAAGCATTTGAGGCCGATGGTCAGATACTTGAGGACAAAGTCTGTAATGCCCACTGCCCAGATGAGATCAAAGAAATCAAATCTGTTGATGTTTGGTTTCGCAAAGATCAGGCTGGAGGAGAGAAAAATCATGAAAAGCTTGTTGTTAGAATTTATTAAGCCTTTTCAAAATGGGTACAATGAACATTTTGAAAAGTAAAAACACTGAACTACACATATATCAAATGTAAAAATTAACACAAAATACTCACAGACCAAAAATAGACAAAAACAGGCACACATCCTGAAAGAAAAATAGTAATATGAACCAAATGACTAAAACAAAAATAGATTGCATTCAAAGTAAATTAAAGCACAAATCATAAATAGTGCATGCTAAATTAACCACTTCCAACTCTGTTTGCAAACTACCTGTTATAAAGCTCTTCTTCACTGAATGTATAGTAGAGGTACACAATGTTCCCCACTAGGAAGATGGCAATCCACAGAGCAACAAACACAGAGCGCTCCCCCTGGTGATTAGAAAAATTAATAGTAATGAATACATACATGAAAATATACATGAATGAAAATTTTAAGAATGTTAAAAAACTATTTACAATGTTACATTAATATACTGTATACACACATACACAATACCCTGCTCTAATTAAAGATGCTGAAGTAATGCAATAATGATTTATCTTACTGCCACTACATGAACCCTACTTGATCTCTAGCTGGGATATTAAAAGGGAAATTAGGTCAAACAGCACTAGGTCATCATTGAGGATATGTAAGGATATTTGGAACTAAATAGTAATTTTCTGCCCACATAACCATACCATAGGTTAACTGAAATGTACAGACTGCCACTTTGAAATTAATATAATACTTATTACCCTTAATGAAACCTGATGCTTAAATGTTGAATTGGCAAAGGCAAATGTGCTGGCCATCCCAACACACACAGCAATTCCTGCCATAAAGAAAAACAACATTTTTACTAAACAGCCAATCATACCTTTGCATGCATACCTAGTTATTAAAATCATAAAACAATCAAAATCAAGAAATAATAACAGATTAGTGTAATTGTACTATCCATTATGTTGTACGGCAGCGTATTGCTGCCACGTTATTGCTGTCTTGATATATAGTGAAAAGTTTCACGTTAGAACATGATAGTTTCACCGTAGGCATAGAGTAGGTGATCCTGCTATGATCTAGGCTAATGCTACAGCCTAGCTTTTTGCAATAAACTGGCATCAATTCATATGGCCAGATAGGAATATTTTCCATCATAAAAACATAGACCAGCCAATGTTGGATAGGGTTGAATTAGCAAAGCAGGCTTTAATAACATACAGTATTGCGCAACAAGGCAGGACGGCAGCTTCACATATGAGTTCCACTACGTCTCTGATGAACAAAGGAAGGTCTGCAGCTTTATATGAAGTCACCGGACACAGCTGGAAAGGTAACCATTTTCCCCACAGGCAATCGTTAATTACATTGTCTTTGGTTGAGCAGGAAAGAGTTACAATAGTCAACCTGTATGTCTGTAAACAAAGCAGGGTGTAACATGATTGCCTCTCTTAAAACTCATATTCTGCATGAGTCTAAATTGACTACACCCAAGGTAGGTACATGTAAATTAGGCACTGTCTTTTGTTTGAGACCAAGTGGGACATTAGGCATGAGATGCTACCTACTGTGTAGGACACAGGAAATGCAGCTGTGAGTACCTATTCTGATTAAGTGTCCCTGAGGGCAATAAGTTATAATTATTAATTTAATAATCAATCACCTTGAGTAAAGGTTGAGTCAGGCATTCTGGAGAAAAATGTTTGATACTCGATCAAAACAAAAACACCTCCTTTCAATGCCATAGTGTAATGTGTAGAAGCTCCACCCCACATATTGAAACCCACTGCGAATCCTAGGTTTGTTGTGTGCGATGTACACCACTTTGATTTCCTATTTACAGTCAAGGCTGTGTATAAACAGGTATGTAGGGCAGGTAGCGGACAATGTGGAGATATGTGCTTACAATAGCTGACTCCGTCTTTAAATGTGTTTATATGTGCAGTAGTGTCTGCAGACAAGTCAGTATACAGTACCAAGCTTATGCTGAAAGCAGACTTTGGCCAGGAGGATGAGCATGAAAGGGAAGCCTCTCTGGAGCCAGCTGACCACAGCCTTCAGCTCAGACAGAGCTGGGGTGGCCGGGGTGGCCTGGTGGTCCTCCTGGCCCTCCTCTCTGGAGCCATGCCTCTCGGAGCCCACTGCTGTGGAGGTGGCCTGCTGGAGCAGGGAGCTCCTCTGCTGCAGGGGGGGCTGGTGAAAGTGGGAGTGGTGGTGGTGGTGGTGGTGGGTAGGCCGGTGGAGCCCCCCTTCGTCCCTGGACGATGCACTCATCTGGATGAAGACGTCAGGAGGGGAGCCCAAGACCAGGCCGGCGGCCTGGAACGGAGCAGAGGACACAGAGCCGGCCGGGACCCCCACCAGGCCGGAGAACAGCTGCTGGGGAGACGTGGGCGAGTCAGCCTTCAGGCAGTCGAATACGCCGCCCTCATCAAGACTGCTTTCTGATCCCAGGGTCTGGCTCCGACTCCTGTGCAGGGGAGGGAGGAGCACAGCCTGTATAATTTCACCTTAATGAGTAATTTTCAAAAAAGAAAAGACAATTATGGATTTTTTTCTCCTAGGTCTGAATATGCCTTGTTCGTATCTAGCATTAAAACATTTGATTCAACTGTGTATTAGGTTGGTTAACAAGTGCATGATCAGTGTACAATAGTGCAACAACATGGTAAAAAAGAAAAAATACTCTTCATAATAATCCCTTTATATAAAATGCAATACATTATTTGAGGTTATACAACCTCTTGCCAGGACTGTGAAATATCATAACGTCAATATTTTCTATAGCACTTTTAGGCATTTAGGCTCCCGCTCCTCTGGTGTTTCTACCGTAATGTATGAGATCACTATGAGATCGTCTCGACAAGTCGATTTTCCCGACCTTTCTTGTGGCATGCCATCCGTGTTGCTGCTGTGTCTCCTCTGCATTGTATATCACTCATTACGGCATGATAGTCCTGAGGATGCAGGTTAAACACCAACAAAGTGACTGTGAGTGGTGCACTCTCCAACATCATGCACAGACAACCGTGTGTAAATAAACTGTGTGTAATTTACCTTAATCAATGCGGTTAGCCTTCTTCACAATATTTTATAATTATAGATCTCTCATATAATGGTTATTATTCTACTACACAGATACTGTACAAGACGTATGTAATGCCGAGAGCTTGATTTACTTCCGGTGTTGTATCGATATGGGTCCCCACTGGTGAAGTTTAGAGACTTGCCATCAGAGAGAATATATTTTTTAAATATTTGCTTGTTGCCCTTAACATCAGTATGCTACGGACGTCAATGTTTTTGCCGAGCAGAAGCACTGGGACACATTTAGATGTAGCCTGGAAGTCAGTAATACCTATTCGGAAATATCGACTTTTAATGTCAGAATAATGAATAATGTCAGAATAATGTCTGATGTATCTGGCAAACAAAAATAAAATAATAATAATACTCTAGGCCTATAGCGATTAAGTAAAGTGAAGCTGATTGGCCAGAGCCATGTACGGTACAGGTAAAAAGAAAAACAACGTTAAATAAATAAAGTAAAAAGTGTGTCTAAGGAATTCTATAATATACCATATACAACTACTATGTATGTAATATGTCATAAATCAACATACATTTTCAAATCGTAGACAAAGCAAAACATGATACATCAGGAAAGACAACGTTTGTCTACCAATCAGCGCCCAATACACAACACCACTTCCCGAGTGGTTGAAAGGTTGTTTTGATGGTGGTTGATGTTAGATTCCGTGGCATACACTATCAATATTATTTTATTCGTAAGGCTAAAATAACGTTTATTTGTGCACGATCTGTCTGATTTATAGTACGGTAGAGACTGTGCTATTAGTTGTGATTTTGTGAAAACCAATTACCGGTACCGTAGCTTTCATGCTAGGGTTTTTAATTTAACGTGTACCGTATGTCTTAGCTAATAACATAAACGTTTAGCTAAAGTAGCCGATTGGAATGCATTTGTCTATTATTATAAAAACACATTTAGCATCTTTATGTGCAAACAAAGCTGGATATCTTATAATTTTTGGTTTAAAACCAACTGGTGTTAACCATTTCCAAACAACATAGGAGGGAGGTTGATATTTTGGATTTTGGCACTTCACATAGAAAGTCATGTCATTATGGTGCTGCGCCGACTTCTGAGAAAGCGCTGGGTTCTAGGTGTAGTCTTTGGACTCTCTCTCATCTACTTCCTGACTAGCACACTCAAACAGGTAGGCCTACAGGAACACACCAGACCAAAGTAAAGGTACCGTTTTTGCAAGCATGATAAGACTAATGGTGTTGTCTACCATTTACAGGAGGAGAGAACCATAAGAGACCGCACCCTCTTAGAGGTCAGGGACACTGACCATCGTATTCCCTGGAAGGTGCGTTTTAACCTGGGAAACAGCAGTCGACAAATCAATCAGTGCAGAAACTCCATCCAGGGCAAGGTGTTGCTGACAGATGAATTGGGTGAGTACGGTAGTAGTTTAGTGGCCTATAGTGCATCACCATGACAACCTTATGAAACCTTATATTTAAATCCCTCAATCAATACAGTATGATTGTACACAAAGTTGCAAACCATGTATTATTAGTGCAGGACTGCCAATATATTAGATATCCATAAGTTAGAAACAACAACCAGACCTGTGTGTGTGTGTATATATTTCACTGTGGGGATGGTGTTCTTTAGGTGATATGTTGGGTTGTCGCCAGACATAGCGTTTTCTTTGATGGCCGAAAAGTTCAATTTTAGTCTCATCAGACCAGAGCACCTTCCTCCATATATTTTGGGAGTCTCCCACATGCCTTTTTGCAAATTCAAAACATGCCATTTTTTGCTGAAAGTAATGGCTTTCTTCTGGCCACGCTGCCATAAAGCCCAACTCTATGGAGCGTACGGCTTATTGTCGTCCTGTGTACAGATACTCCAGTCTCTGCT
>JAODUH010004931.1:0-10415 GCA_027564835.1 Typhlichthys subterraneus | reverse complement strand
TTAAATTAACTTATCAAATTATTATCATGATTTATGTTAGGCCAGCAGAGAAGGCCTTGCTGGCCCTGACGGCCCACTGCTATACTGTGACCCTATTAATGTGAATCCATCCGTACTGCAGGTACTTAACCTTCTGCTGGATCTCGACCCAGACTTCCACATCGTGGGAAAACGCTACATCAACGTGCTGCAGGTTTGCTGTCACTTGGTAGCCATGAGTTCTGCCTGCTACAACCCTTTCATCTACGCCTCGCTGCACAGCAAAGTGCGCGTGCATCTGAAAGGCTACCTCTGCAGCTGCCGCAGCCACCAGGCGGGGGACGCTGGGGAAAGCGACAACCACGGAGGCACCCTGACCTCGCATTGTGCATCCCGCAACCCCGCCACATGTCTGACCTTAACGTCCAAGACTCCTGCCAAGCAACAACTTACCTTGACCCTGGGTCGTTCCCATTCGGCAGAAAGAGCCCAAGTCAACACCTACTTCCCAAACACTGAAAGTTTTGTTTAAGGGGAGCGGATGTCTTCCTTTCCTTCCTCCAGCGGTGGGTGGACATTAGTCATTTTACCAGTTATACCAGTTTAACCAGTAGAAAAATGAAGCCACCAGAGGAGACAAGGTGGCATTAGGGTGATGCTACGCAGGTACAGTACATACCATAGTGTAAATCACCATGATCCAGGATATGAAGACAGCCCTGTGGATGCACAGGGCTGTCTTTGACATTGACACTGAGCAGATTCGGCAGTTAAAAGACATCCAGGGGCGTTAATGCTGTACCGTGTTCCTAGGCTGAGGCTCAAATGTGCGGTCTCCCGGGAGATGACCTTACTCTCAACTCTCTCACAGTACACACGGACAGAACACATATACAAGAGATGGAGCTCAGAGAATGTTTGTGTCTGTCCATACGGTGTCTTGCCACACTTTTATTTCAACACCTCACTCTTCCTGTTGTGTTAGGCTTGTAGTTGAGTTCTGAATGCTATTTCCTACCCTTATTTCACCAATTCATCATTAGATTGGTTCCTCAATCTAAATGACTGTTTATATTCTTGGTACAGTGGTACAGGTGTGTGTGTTCCTGGGCACTTATTGGTGCATGTGTGTATTGTATGTTGTGTGTGCATGGTTTAAAAATTATATTTAATGAAAAATAAATTAATCTTTGACTTAAATGCAATTAAACTGGTTACTTCTATCCAAATACTTTGTCTCAATGTTTGTAGTTTTTTTTTTTTATCATAATTATCAATGTTATATCCATCTTCTGCAAATGAGGTTAGTGGCACTGGCTGAAAAATTATCATAATAGGTCAGTTATGATTTGCCTTCATTAGCCACTGAGGTTTCATTCAGTGATGTTACAACTCCTGGGTGTCAAGTCACCGAGCCGGGTTTCTATTACACTGAAATTAAACACTGCACCTGGAACTTGGATAGACAATCTGGTGCTGAACACATTTAATTATTTGCTTCCTAAATGAAAATAAATATACCCTTTGTATTCTCAACTGGGCCAATATATTAGTGCAGCAACTAAGCAGCCTATCAGTAAATTAATCAATGTTGTAGTTCCTGTCTATTACTTCCCCGGAAACTCAGAACAAAACATTGGCTTTTGTGGTACCCTAAAAGCCCTAGTTTCACAAACATCAACTTTTTTCAGATTACTCTGCTGTTAGTTGCTGAAAAGCTACATTGCCTTTTATCTTTAATTAAGTGAACCTTGAGACTGAGGAGTCAACAGTAATATGTGTGCTTGTCCCCCAGATGTTCTTTCTGAAATGGTTTGAAAGATGTCATGTTGTTTTGTAGGTGAAATTAATTGTTTAAAAGGGTATTTTACTTTCATGCACTGAAAAATATTTAGTAGGATTTGAAAGATGACCTCACTGATCAGAAATACAAATCAATTATTTTAAGAGTGTGGTAAATGAAAAGAAAAGTCCTTATACTTACAACTTTATGGCTGATGGGGATGTTGCCGACTTTTTTTAACTGTTTTCACGGCTGTCTAAATATTCAAACTGTATATTTTAATGCCATGTTAATGATAAATAAAGTTCATAGTTTGTGACTCGGGGCTTAGAAACTAGCAACTACTATTATTCTGGGGATCATTTCTCAGAAACCCAGGGAAGCCTGGTTAACAATCATACTAATAAAAGCCAACCTTTAATATTCTACATCAATATGCAATTTACTAAAAGAATGAATGGACCCGTTTTTATTTCCTCAGTCAGATAAGTGGAGCCAAAGAATACAATAACCAGCACCACTCAGGAACATTATGGCACAAGTGCTCAACTATCGTGTTCTCACTGAACAGAATATAATTGTCATTATTCTGGAAAATATAGATGAATTGCTCAGTACAGTGCTAGTTATGATCACTATGACATTGTCAGCTTTGCTTCTCTGGCGATCACTGCCTTGAATTTATTTTCTTGTTTTTACAAGGTTTTGGTGTACAATTCCAGTATGCTTTCTGCATTTTAATTATTTTTTATTATTGTTTTAAAGATACATTTCTGAAGTCATCTGGTAAATGGTTGATTTATTCTTCTAATTTTAAACCACTTAACAAACAAAAAACACAGGTCTTGTCATTTGTAGGAGCCTTAATTCTGTAATTCACATTAGCATTTATTTGAAAACCTGCATGGGGTAGAATGAGGTTATACACAGGTAAGAAAAAGGTGATTTATTTCCAGAAGAAGTGATGTTATCCTGCATACAGGTGCAGTTTTTCACTTTGTGTTGTCAGTTTCTGATAACACACACAATAAAGCGCAGAATGTTCCAGTGTATTTTTCCCCACTTTCAAATGTCAGAGAGATTATTATGCACACAGGCAGGGATACACATAAATGCAAAAATATACGTGTGTAGGTCAACTAGACGGACAGACAGACACACACACACACACAGACACAGACACACGTTGCTGTTCATGTCCCATGAGGAATACATGCTGTGTGAGCTTCAGACTTCAAGACGGCCATGAATGACCCTAATGCTACTTTGATTTGCAGAGAGTGGTGTGCGAGCTTGAGACCTGCCCAACATACCACTGTTCACAGCTTGTCATTCCCAGCTCTCTCACCACAAGAACCATTTGCTGCTGTCATCCCCATATCACTCAGAATGTTACACATGTAATACCTTATTTTAGAGTAATGATCGTAATGCTTTAAGAGGAAATGGATTTGCCTGCCACATTATCAGTATGGTGCTAGCAATAGATGAAGATGGCAATCTCTGAACTGAAAAAAAGAAATAATAATAAGATGGCCATCATGTACAATGTGATTTCCTCTGTCTAAGGGATAGTTCAACCATTTTTTGGAAGTATTCACCACAATGATTAGGCGAATATCTGAAAGCTATCATCTATTTATGATTTTAGAGGGGGCATAGCATATAATTGATCCTGGAAGGCAAAAATGACCATATAACTATAATAGGATAATCTTCAGAATGATTTTAAATATTTGAAAGGTATCCGGCTGGTGGGGATTGGGGGATAGTCAATTAATGATAGCAGACAGTCTGGAACCAGTGTTCAAATTACGCTGAGACTATGGATCGATTGCCCGACCCTCTTAGTTCTGACCAGGACATATAGTTACATTTAAAAACAATCAAAATTTGGGGAGGCCCTTCAATTCTTTCTATTCATGTTTATGTTGCGTGCACTCTCAAGAGCACAGACCACAAATGGCATATGGCAGATTTAGAATTTATGAAATTATAACAGAGAGGTTAAGTAAAATATAACTTCCTAAAAAGCAAATTGATTTTGATTTCACATTTAACTTGAAGTCGAAGAAGAGAGAGAAACTAGTAATAATTAATGCCACAGAGGAATATCCCATGTAGTTGTTTCCTGTGTAATTGTTGTGAGGTTTTACAGTATTACGTTCAAAGTGCCATCACACTAAAATGGCTAAAGAATCATTAACTCCAAGCATACTGTATGCTTGAGTTAGAGCCATTTTAGTGATACGTGACTTTTCACAATTGAAATAAAAAGTATATTCTATGGCTTAATTAAAGCATTCAGACCACCTTGCACTTTAGTAAATGAAGGACAGATATATAAATGTTATGAGATTGAATAGAGGAAGTCCCTTTCTTACAATCAGAACATGGTATTGAGTTTGTGCTACACTAAAAGGCGATATCTCATTTTATATATATATATATATATATATATATATATATATATATATCAGCAAAGGATCCATTATATCCTGTGGAGCATAGACAAGGTTAGGGGTGTAGACCTATCATAGCTACAGTCGTGAAAAAGAAAGTACACCCTTTTTGAATTCTATGGTTTTGCATATTGGGACATAATAGAATTCATTTGTTTTTAGCAGGTCTAAAAATGTGATAAATACAACCTTAGACGAACAACAACACATGACATATTAGAACGTGTCATGATATATTTAACAAACATAAAACCAATTAATGGAGATGCCATGTGTGAAAAAATAAGTACACCATTACTGATTCCATACAAATTAAAATGCTAAGAAGCAGACAGATGCTGCTAATTAAATGCCCTTGATTCAATGATTATCAGAAAGTGTGGCCAACTCTATAAAAAACAAGGTTTCATCAGTTTGCTGGTCTGGAGCATTCAGGTATGTTTTAACACAATACCAGGGAGGAAAGACATCAGCATGCTTCTTAGAGAAGCAATTGTTGCTGCCCATCGATCTGGGAAGGGGTATGAGGCCATTTCCAAACATTTTGAAGTCCATCATTCTACAGTAAGAATGTTTATGCAGAAGTGGAAAGGATTCAAGAAGGTTGTCAATCATCCAAGGAGTGGATGTCCCATCAATTTCAATAAGACCGTGCACTGCTCAGAGAAATTGCAAAAAATCCAAGCGTTACATCTCAGACTTTACAGGCCTCAGTCTCATGTTATCCAACATGAGATTTCAAATGTTAAAGTGCATGGCAATACAAAAAAAGACTGGCCAAAAATGTTTTATTTGAAAGGCTTGACAGGTGAAAGCCTATTCTCTCTGCAAAGAACATTGCAGCATGGCTTAGGTTTGCAAAGTTGCATCTGAACAAACCACAAGACTTCTGATACATATTTAAACAGATGAGACCAAAGTGGAGATGTTTGGTCATAATTCACAGCAACACGTTTGGCGGAAACCAAACCCCATATACCAGCACAAACACCTCATACCAACTGTCAAGCACGGTGGTGGATGGGTGATGATTTGGGCTTGTTTTGCAGCCACAGGACTTAAGAACCTTGCAGTCATTGAGTCAACCATAAACTTCTTTGTATATGAAAGTATTAGAGTCAAATGTGAGGTCAGCTGTCTGACAGTTAAAGCTTGGCTGGTATTAGATCATGCAAAAGGACAACAATTCCAAGCACAGCAGCAAATCTACAACAGAATGGCTGAAAAAGAAAATAATCTTGGTGTTGCAATGGCCCAGTGTAAATCCAGACCTCTACCTAATTGAAATGCTGTGGTGGGACCTAATGAGAGCAGTGCACATTCAAATGCCCAAAAACCTCAATGAACTTAAGCCACATTGTAAAGTAGAGAGGTCAAAAATTCTCCACAAGGATGTGAGAGACTGAGAGACAGTCATACAGAAAAAAGTTACTTCAAGTTATTGCTGCTAAAGGTGGTACAAGCTATTGAAACCATAAGGTGTACTTAGTTTTTCACACATGGCTTTATAATTTTGGCTTTATTTGTTTAATATGTCATGTGGTGTTGTTCATCTGAGGTTGTATTTACCAAATATTTAGACCTCCTAAGGAACAGATGATTGTTATTATGTCCTGACATGTAAAACCATAGAATACAAAGAGGGTGTACTTTCTGTTTCACATGACTATATTGTTAATAATAATAATAATAATAATAATAATAATAATAACAATAATAACAATAATAGTAATAGTAATAGTAATAATAATAATATGTTCTAAAAGAGAGTGTTTTGTAACACCCCAGGGCACTTTACAAATACAACAATACAATTCACAAAGACAAAATAACAGAATAATAATTTAATATCAACATGCCACAGTGAATATGCCATCTTACTGTATCTTCTTAGAGCGCTTTAGAATAATTGCAATGGCTTCACAATGCTGGATATATCAGGAAAGTTAATTTCAGAACGTAGCGGCAATCTGACAATAGGCTCATCCACCCATAGTAATGAGGTTCAGATCCGGTGTAGTGAGTAGATCTGCTGAGAATGATTGTAGTGAGTGGACAGGGAGTGTAGCTCTCCAGGGGTTTAGTGAGGTGAATGGGAGCATTATCATATGGCCTTACATTTTGATAGGCAAGAGGAAGCCAGTTGAGCTGGATAAGCAGAGGTGACATGACATTGATTTGGGGAGTAGTAATCCTTGCTGCCGAGTTTTGAATTATTTAAAGCTGGTGAAGCAGTTTATTAGAGATGCAGACAGGATGGAATGTGGGGTTAGTAGCATAATCGCTGACCAGGACAAATATTTACTTTACTCTGTTCTATATAACCCGCTTAAACGTATAGTCAGTACAGTACAGAGAACAGTAAAATAGGGAAATCCAAGGAGATATTTGTTGAATTTGACAAAAGTTGTATTAGTTTACAATTAGTTTAGCTTTCAATAGATGACTATACCCTTAACTATTTAAATGGGCTAATATTTAAGTCTATTAAAATATCAGATTATCTATCTGCGCCTGCCCCTGCTTTCCTAATCGTTTCAAATCCCAAATCCTAATCCAATATGCGGCATTCCGATATGTCACTATTCTTATGCCACATTATTTGCTTTTATTAAACTTTATAATTTCTATAAAAATTTGACTTAATATAAAATGCAGTAAATCGATATACTGAAAGTTGGTATTCAATATTTGTATTTGGTTGCTGTATATAATTAACCAAATCAATGCAGTGGCAGTATTAACGCCATAAAAACATCAGAGACCGCACAGTTACATTCTTTATTTTTATTCTCTCAGACCAAGTTACTTTTTAAATGTAATCTGTTACAGTTGCTAATTAACAGACTAAAATTATAAACAATAACATATTTTTTGGACTACCTAAATATTTGAACATAATCTGATTACTTTCCATTATTTTAGATTACTTCCAGCCTAAACAATGTTCTTTGAAATTTACTGCATTGGCAAATCTTTCTATTTTTGTGAACGTTTTATGTTGCTCAGGGGATCAGATAAAAGTAGGACTTCATGCCAATAGTTTCATGCATTTTTCTTTTACAAACTTCCCTATAAAAGTAGTCTTACAAGTAATTATAATAATAATAAAATAATAATAAAAAAATCAACTAATTTAGATTTTTTTTAATGTAATCTGATTCCACTACAGTAATATATCTAATAAATCCAATGGATTACAGTTTATTTTTTATTTTTTGTAATCAGTTACTTCCCAACCCTGTCTCAGACGCTCAGGCTGTGGACTGGAGAATCTCAGAGCTCAAACAAGTTGGCACTCAACCTGATGAACTGAGTGCTGTTTATTGATGTGCATTGCTGGGAATATAGTTACAGTATACCTGAGAGAGACTCAGAGACAGTATAAATAATGAAGCAAGCATAAAGCAAAGCACTAAAATACTAATTTCTGTTTTTCTATATGAATATGTACTGTATGTATGTGTGTGTGTGTGTGTGTGTATGTATGTATGTATGTAAGTATGTATGTATAGTATGTATATATATATATATATACTGTATTTTTATGTCAATTCCCCCTTGATATCTCCTGACTCAAGTCTGTTTATGTTTCTGTCAGACTTCATTGGTTTGAAAAATGATATAGGCTCAGAAGCAATTATGGAAATATGGAATGAGTAAGAACATGGCACCTGGCGTCTGCCAGGATATTAAACAGGAAGAAGAAAACAGTCAAAATAATAGATATGAGCAGGAAGATATGGCCAACTGATTACCTACACACAGTTGCACTGACATGCAGCTGGAGTAGGCAACAGGTACAACAAGCAAAATGACAGAACCACGGTGTTGTTGTTCCAAGGAAGGAACAGTGGGCATATAGAGAACAGTATGGCATGGTCTTCAGTAGGAAACATGAATAGCTCATAGTCATGTTGTCCAATTGTCACAGCAGGAGTTATCCCAAAAAGTTAAAGACAGATTATCATGACCACAGACATATGTTAAATTAATGTATTTTTCATCACTGGGAAATCTTTTTCATTCCGTAATCTACGTAACCTACATACATAATTTTCATGTTTCTCTGTGAATGGTAATTTATATACTGTAGTAACCAGACAATTTCAGCACATAATCCTATGGATTCAACACATTTCACAGACTTTAAATACTAGCGACACTATCGTGCAGTAATGGATTCATATCATGTTTCCTAAATAAACATACATAATTAGGTGAGTCAGGGTCTTGCCAATCATCACAATGTCCTTGTATAAATCTCATGGGAAGCACAAGTGCTCTTCAACCCCAGTATTGCAACAGAAGCAGAGGAGGCTGCTGCCTAATAGAGACTGCTAGCAATCCAATTATGGGTTTTGGGATTCTTGTTCCAATATTGTTTTTATGTAAAGACCTTCACCAGTGATATGGTCTTGAATGAGAGCTCGTTAAGGGCATCTAAACACAAATAAGTCTGTCAATCACGTCCTACGCCAACGTGTGTGTGCACCCGTCTGTCCATCTACCCACACGGCTCATGTACAATCCTCTCGTTCGCTTTCATATTAAGTTACTGCTGGTGGTCCCCTTGCTTTTATGCCGTCTCCAACATAGACTCACCTCCTCTAGGACACCGTTGCTGACCAGCACGTACAGCACAGGGTCCACCGCGCAGTTCAGGCTGGACAGCGCCAGCGCGCAGGAAAAGTAGGCGTGCATGTTCTGCTCGAACTGGCAGTACTGGTCGGTACTCTTGCTGAGGTAGAACGCTAGCGAGCGCACCAGCAGAATGATGTGGTACGGCGCAAAGCAGATGGAGTAGATGCCTATCACCCCAAAGGACAGGAGGCGGACCTTCCTCTTAGCTTGCGCACTAAGGCCGGGGCTCTGGCCCACAGTGGCCAGCACCCTCCAGTAGCTACACCCGAGGACCAGCAGGGGCAGCACGAAGCCGAACCCAACTCGCAGTAGGTTGAACAAGGCCACAGGCCCCCCCATGGGGTAGGTCTCGTAGCAACGGTCGTTGTCGTTGTTCTCGTCGTGGACAGTTTTCAGGTTGTCTTTGGCCAGCACGACGATATGCAGCACCGCCACGACGACGTAGACGGAGATGCACTGTATCCAGGCGTAGCGCGACGTACGGTAGGCCTTGAAGTGCAGCGGGAAGGTGACAACCAGACAGCGGTCCACCGAGATGCAGCACAGCAGGAAGATGCTAATGTACATGTTGGAGTAATAGAAGAACCCGGCTATGCCACAGGAGATGTTACCCAGTTGCCAGCGGTGGTCATGATGGTAGTAATTGATCCACAGTGGCATCGTGAAGATGAAGAGCAGGTCAGACAGTGACAGGTTGAGGAGGAAGATACCCAGGACATTTTGACTTCTCACTTGCTGCAAGATGGGACCCAGGGTGACGACATTAACAACCAACCCAATGACAAATGCCAAGATGTACACCGCCATCAGGACGTCACTGCTAGGGTTATCTTTCATCTCCACACAAACTTTGGTTGAGTTCATTGTTGTCGTGGCTGCTGTAGTTGACAGTAACAGTGTATATGCAGATGTGTCTGTCATTTCCTCAGCCAGTTAAACAAGGCTACCTGCATGTCTGGAAAGAAAAGCACATTTTACATTCGGTGATATTTCGCATCAACCTGACAACTTGAACCAATGCTGAGCCAATGCTGAACCAAGACTGTAGTAAGATTCTTAGTGCGAATATCCTATTTCATGGATCATTGGGCTAGCCTGTCTGAAATTACTGAATTGGAGGTAGTTTGGGTTTGATAATGGGTTTTGGGCAGGGGATTGAAGTATTTTCCCTACATACTGTAGCATGACTTAGTCATGCTATGTAGCCATAACATTTTGCACCCACAGACCAAAATTCTTCTCTCTTTTTTATGTTTTTTTTTTTTTTAATAAATGATCTGACACGTTTTATAGAAATCATGAGCAACAGGGACCTTGTCACATTTTCCACAAATCATCTGTGGAAACATCAACTTCACATTATATTATTTTATGTTAATTTCTCTTTCATGTAATTGCATTTAAAATGGTCACAGGTATTGTACAGCATGATCTCAGTGGCAGGAATGGGCACAACAGTGTAACGCTCCCCTGGTCTCGCCGGGGTAGCACGGCAGGAGAGGGACTACCCACATCCCCAGCGCCTCACGCCCACACGTGCGATCAGG